>CAUYQV010166144.1:0-36195 GCA_963574575.1 Galagoides demidoff
ACCTTTTGATCTCGGTGTTGATGGTTTTGAATCCTTTCCATTCTGGTTTGATTTTTGTGCATTTTTGGCTGGAGTGTCTCGCACAGATTTCTTCACTGGAGCTTTTTCTTCAGTTTCCTCATCATCAAAATCATCATCATCATCATCATCTTCTTCATCATCATTGTCGTCGTCATCATCAGCAGCAAGTTTTACTTTTTTCTGTGGAACTTTGCTACCACTTCCAGGCGCAGATCGCTTTCCAGACATACTTAAGAGTTGCACATCCTCCTCCTCTTCATCTTCTGATTCTGCATCTTCTTCCACAGCTACTAAGTGCTGCCCACTAATATGCACAGGCCCTGAACCACACTTCAACCGTAAGACCACAGGTGGTGTTATTTCAAATCCCCCAAGAGAAACCTTTGGCTGTACGGACATTTTCAAAGTTGCCAACGTTACTTTAATTGGACTCCCGTCATAATCCATTGCCTCTGCTTCAGCAATGTGCAACTCATCCTTTGCACCAGCCCCTAAACTGACCTGTGGGGAAAAAACAAAACAAAACACTACTTCAAGTTCTAGCTGTTTTACAACCCCTCCTAAAATTTGTTAAGTACAGCCATGAGCCGCTTAACGATGAGAATACATTCTGAAAAACGTGCTGTTAGGTGATTTCACATTTGTGGGATCTTAAAAATGTACTCGTACAAACCTAAATATTATAGCCTACAACATACCTAGGGTATATGGCATAGCCTCTTACTCCTAAACCACAAATCTGTAAAGCATGTTATTGCACTGAATACTGCAAATTGCAGCACAATAGTGTGTATTTGTCCATCTAAATATAGAAAAGGTACAATAAAATAGGTTAATCTTACGGGATGACCACCATTATGTATATGGTCCTTCACTGACCAAGCATCTGCAATGTGGCAGATGACTATTTTTAAATAATCAAGTATAAAGTATAAAACTTTCATTATTAGCAATTATGGAAAACAAATTGTGCAGTGTCTTCAAGTTTTGTGACCTTAGCAAAACAATTTTTCATGTTCAATAAATTTAAAGAAATGCATAAAATCTATACAAAGTACTTATTATGGAACAAATATTTATTGAGTAATTACACAGAATTGAGCCCTAGGCTAGTCTCTTGTGAGACATGAGATTATCACTACCCTAGGGGCTGTAAAACACAATAAATACGTAACTGAAATGCAGTGACTGGACTTTACATGACTACCAAATGAGTGGTAAAGATGCCAAGTAAATTTATTATAGATGGACAATGAGGTACACACAATATCAAGTTATAGAAACACTCTTATAAGCAGTCAGTGAAACAAAGGAAAAGTCTCAAGTCACATGAATAGGAACTAAAAGGCTGAAATCAAGAAAGGTAAAGTAGTTTATTTTGAAAGTTTAAGTACCGTTCTTAAAGATAACTGGTGCTCATTTTCATCATTATCCACCTTAAAGTGATAATCTTTGTCGGCCTTTAGTTCACAACCTGTAAATGAAGAAAAAAGCAACTCTAACAAGGAGAACAACGACACTGAAACTGAAGAGTGGGTAGCCAAAGGTCATGGTTAACTTTTGAGCTAGTTTTTCACTATTTTAGCTACTAGAGGGCAAAGCAGAAAGATCCCTCTTCTGGATTTCTTGAACATGAACCTCCATAAAGATTAAGTAACACCCATAAAAGACTGCATATTCCATTTTCTCACCATCCCATTTCATTCCTAACTATATGAGCTACAGGAAACATTACCACTCTGCAGATAGAAACTGAATGATTTAGTAAATCTGGAAATGAAACATACAATGTTAACTTCACATTAATTTAAAAGCTGAATTATCTACCTAAACTCCCTAGTGGCAAATCAGAAATGAGAATGATTACACAAACATGAATAGCTTATTATAATTACAACAGAGACAAACATAAAAGAACCACAGCTTATTACAGGTCAACATTCCTTATATTAAAACATATTTAAAGGATGTTTCCAATAGACTTAACAATTTTCAGATATAAATTGGTCAGACATTTTAGCTATCCAAAATGAATAGGCGTAAAGCCTTAATGTACACACATGTGTATTCTTTCACTATGTATGGGCGAACTGTTTTGCATACTGTCAGAATCAAAATTATATTTTAAATGATTCTTTTTGTCATTTAACAGTTACTGGTACACAGATGCTTAAATACAGATACACAATTTAAAAATCTCAGGGTGATAAACTTAGATAAAACCTGGGATAGGCTGTTTGGCAAAAAAAAAGATTAGACTTCTGCAATTAAGCTTACTGAGACTGAAACCCAAAACAAGATTCTCCCTGGAAGTGCAGCGAGTGGGTGTTGGGGCTAGAGAGGGGCCCCTCAAAATCCTGGTTACAAGTTAATGAATTACAATATTCTCAGGAATTTAATCGACCCTCTGCAAGTTTTGCTGGTCTTTGTTTGCTCAATGTATCACAAACCCACCCCCCACCAAAAAACTATGCCTCATTCATATTCATAAAGCACCAGCTCTGGAAGGAACAAATTCACTTTTCTGAGCATCAGTACCGTCAGGTGCAAAGGAGGACTAATCCCACCAATTGCAATAGGACAGAAAAGGACTTCAAAAATGGTAACTATCATCACGGTGTATGTTATTAAGGCTGAACAAAGACCTCAGAATCCCGGCGCGACCAGCCACTTCACCCAACATTTCCCGCCTAACAGCTTCAACTGAGCCACAAGACGCCAGGTCCAGAAGTGACAAGACGCCGGTGTGTCCCGGATGTGGCGCCCCCACCCCCTCCTTTCCCCAACCACGTGGCAACCACGTGCTTCCAGCGGTTGCGGCCTCCTCACGCCCCGCGGCGCCTCCCCTCCCCCCGTACCTAGCCGAGGCAAAGGGGTAAGTCCCGGTCCTGGAGCCCCAAACCCTGAAACCTGGGGTCTGGAAAACGCCAGACTGTATCCAACCCCTCCCCCCGCCCCGCGTGTAGGCGCAAATAACCTCCTGGACCACCGGGAAGTAGAACACTACCAACGCACTCGTTGTAGTGAAAAAACACGCCTGGGTCTCTGCCGCGCACACCAGGCAACACCGAACCGTCCGCCGGCTGATTCTATCTTACCTCACACCCTGGGCCTCGGCTGCTCACGCTACGGGTGGTTGGTGCCGCTCCTACTTCCCACCCCTCATACCGCCGGTTCCCCTTCAGGCTTCCATCCCTCAGGCGCTAGAGCTCCGGCAGCTCGCTTCCCACTCCCTCAGGACTCCAACCTGCTCAGCTTTTTCGACCAACACAGGCCTCAGATTCCCGCCCCCCCCCACCTCAAAGCCACCAGGCCCTACTCGGCCTTGCTCCAGGTCCCACAGCAGTTACCGAAAAGATAGTTCTGAGGCCTCAAGGGGCTCATGTCCATGTCCATCGAATCTTCCATGAGGTGGTGGCACACACTTAGGTGAGCAAGAAGGCGGACGGAGATAAACGACTACTGCTCCGAGGAACAGCCGCACAGGACGGAATCACACCAGGGACCACAGGCCTATTTCTTACCCCATCATTCAGAGATAGTAAGAGGTCAAGAATTTAAGACTAGCCTAGGCAATATAGCAAGACCCTATCTCTAAAAAAAAAAAAAAAAGAGAGAGAGAGAGAGACTTCTGCCACCTTAACAAGGTCATCATTGTTAACACCTGTGCTTATAAATCTGACCAGTTTCAATCAAGTTACAGACCACTATCAGGCCCTTCTTCCAGACCCTGACTTTTGTTGACAGGTGCCACTATTTGCTCAGGTGTCCTCCTCTGCCCTTACCCACACCTCACAAAGCCAACTCTCTGCCAGTGTCCTCACCCTGACACTCATTTACTTACTTACTCTGGTACTATTGTTCAAAGAACTTAAGTAACTCTTTAAATGACATTTTTCAAATTTAACATGACTAAGGTCTGGCCCTAAACCTCTTCCTCCCTCACCTATTCCCATCTCATCAACCCAAATGCTCAGGCTATTTTAAAACCACTTCCCTTTTTTCTTTCCAATCCGTGACATCCAACCCATCAGTGTCATGACAATTCTGTCCCCAGAATGTAACTTGAATCTATTTAATTCTTCCGCTTCCTATGCCAACCTCCTAGCTAACGCCAGCATCTATCTTCCACACCTTTGTGACGGCCTTGTGCTCATCTCATACTTTTGACCCCTTTAGGATAAAACATAAACTTCTTCCTATGGCCTAAGAGGCTCTGCTTGATCCAGCCTCAGCTCCCAACAGCCATCCCACTCTTTTCCTCTTCTCGGGGCTTGCTCCCTGATGGCACAGCTGGAAGGCCACCTTGGGAGGGAGCCCATCCCTGACCACAAAATCTAAAGTAGCTTCCCTCTTCAATTCTCTCTCCACTGCATGATAATCTTTTATTTGCTCTCCACTTACCATCATTTGTAATAATTTCTCTAGTGATTTCTTTGTTGCCCTGTTAGTAATACCTCTGAAGGTAAGCTCCAAGAAGGCAGGGAACATACTAGATTTATAAGGTTAGCAAGTGTCCCCTCTCAACCTGTTTCAGTATATGTGTATGTAGCATATATATGAGGTAGCTATTAGTACGATCCCTCTTATATAGTTGAAGATGTGAGGCACCCAGAGATCACATACCTCCCCCAGGCCACAGAGCCAGGGGCACACTCAGGTGGTCTCAGCCAGAGTCCCTGCTCCTCACCATACCGTTTCTAATCATTACACAGTAGTGTGCCTGGCTCCTTGTAGGAGTGCAATGAACACTGGCAAAATGAAAAATGAAAAACTCTTCTATGTCTGAATAGCCAGAGACAACTGGTGCCCCCAGGTGCCCTTACCTGTTCCTAGTCCTACGATCCAGCTGGTACGCACCTTCTCTCACCTACTAAGTTATGAGCTCCTGTGATCAAGAATCGTGCTTTATCCATCCTCATGCCTCGCATGGTGCCCGACATTATAGTAGGTACTCAGAAGAGTTGGCCTAAAGTGTGCAGGCATTTAAAAATCAGTAGAAATTAACTACAATTGCAATAAAGTAAAATTCGACTAAGTGTTCCCATAAAAGATAAATACAACAGTTGCCATTTATCATTTTAGTCATTTATAGAGCTGATTTGATCCTAAAGGTATTCTTTGTGTCTCCAGAATTGAAGAGCCATTTTATAGAGCATGGCTTTATACTTCACGAGTGGGTAAAATTATCTTTATTGGGGAAAAAAAATAAGGTGAGAGAGGGAAAACTATTTCAAAAGCTTTTTCACGGTCTGTCTTAAATCTTCCCGAACAGGCAGTAAGTGTCAAGGGCAGGGTTTCAGAGCGTGGCTGGTCCTCCACAGCCTTTGTGAAGACAGACGGAATGGCCCTATCCAAGCATCTGCCTGGTTTCCTGTTAGCTCTGCGACTCACACTTCCCTCCCCTGCTTCCCAGTCTCCTCTCCCATTTCTCATTCCTGTTCCCATTTCCTCTTGTCCCTTGCAGTAACACTGTGAATGCTGAAAAGTCATTTTTAATATATTAATAAAGAAATCCTTTTCTGGGAAACACTTGGGAAAGGGACCAAAAATCCAGGACAGTACAGCCTGACTTCACGTGTCCATCAAGCCTGTGACTACTGTCCTGCACGGGAGAGCCCTCTTACAGAACGTGGCTCTCTGCTCCCTGAGTGTTCTGTAGTGAAAAGAACAGACTCTACTTCTTACTAGAGGAAATCTAGATGATAAAAGATCTCGTATCACCACACCGAAAGATCTTGAAGGTAGGAGCAGTCAACTCAAATGTCCAGGGAGCTGAGCACCAGCAGAGCTGTGTAAACCCCTTCCAGGGTAAAATAATGGAACAAGGTAGGAGAGAAGATAATAGGAATAAGAAAGTTCTACCCTCTGTAAAGGTATCTGTTATGGTTAAATTATGTACTCCCAAAAAGATACGCTCAAGTCCTAACCCTTGGTACCTTAGAACATGACCTTATTTGGAAATGGGGCCCTCGTTGGTGTGGTTACTAAGATGAGATCACATTGGAGTGTGTGGGCCCCTAATCCAGTATGATGGGGTCCGTGTAAGGAGGCAGCCACATGAGGGCAGACATGAGGACCGCTCTGTGAGGACGGAGGCAGAGAGTACAGCGATGTTCTACAGGCCTAAGAGCTGCAAGGATTGAAGTGAGCAGAGGAATGGAGCAGATTCTCCCTCAGAAGAAATTAACCCTGGTGACACTCCTCAAATTCAGAGTTTTAGCCTCCAGAACCATGAAAAAAAACCTCTTGTTGTTTTAAGCCACCTTCTTTGTGGTATTTCATTATGGCAGCCTTAATGTAATCTAGCACCCAAATTCAGATTTTTAAAAAACTCAGGATGGCCAAATCAGCCCCTGGCAGCCAGGTTGCCTCTAATTCAAGGGTACTTACACTTCTGTTGAAAACAAAACTGCCAATGAAAAGCTTCTTTTGTACAAAAAGAAGTCTCCTCAGTGTTGTGTATCAGCACACGCTATAACTGAGAGCAGAATTACCTTCCAAAGCCCAGAGGTGACAAGTGTGGACTCCATAGTCAGAAATCAGCTGCCTGGAGTTTATGTGCTACCTCTGCCACTTACAAGCGTGGGGTTTGAGGCTCTCTTGCCTCAGTTTCCTCATCTGTAACAGGGGAATAATAATGAAATCTGCTTCACAGATGGCTATACGTGGCACACCCCTGGGAGGCCTCTTGCATTGCAGAGGAGGGAGAACTCAGCAATGCCCGCCATGTGGACTCCTTCGCACACTGTCTCACTTGATTGTGTTTCACTGTGTTATTCTCTGTTTGCTTTATTGTGAACTCATCTAGGACAGGGTCTTGGCTTGGTCATTTTTGTCCCTTGCACATTTGCAATAGGCAGTCACGCACAGCTGGGGAATGAAGGCAGGAATTTACTCGATCTCTTTGACTCCTGTGATTTTGAGATCCTGAGGGCAGAACCCATGTCTTATATTATCCACACGCATTATCGCCATGGCTACACAAACAGCGAACGGAATTCGATAATTTTACCGTAACCAGCAAGTGCTAAAAAATAGACTTATTCTCTATGGCTGCCCAAAGCTGACTTGGAGAGATGCTTCCCACCTGTGTAACAGGGATGCTGTCCCACTAGACTGGCATAATCTGGACCAGTGGTCAACAAACTAGCCCATGGTACATAAGCTACCTTTTTTTTTTTATATAAATAAAGCTTTATTGATCCTCTGCCCTGCCCACTCAGCTTTGTATTGAACATGGCTGCTTTTGTGCTACTTGGGCAGAGTAGGATAGTTTTAACTAAGACTGCATAGATCAGAAAGTCTAATATATTTACTACCTGGCCCATTATAGAAAGGTCTTCTGATCCGAATTTGGACCATCCTCTGTGATGATACTAAAAATTAACCTCCACAAGGATATAGGCCCTGCCTGTGCAGCTTAGACCTCTATCACTGGCATCTAGCAGAATATCTGAGTAAAGAAGATGAGGGAAATAAAAGCCCAGGTTCTATGACAGTACCAGCAGCACGCGGTACTAACAGATGTCCACTGGGCAAGAGCAGTGTCCAGGAGCTCTGCCCTCTCCTAGACGGTAACCCAGGAGCATCTCAGTGCTGCGGCTGGATGTGCCTTGGTCACTAACCCCCTGGGAGTCCCCTGTGAGCACAAGGCTGGACACACAACCAGGACATAATCATTCCGAGAACTAAAAAAGCCTGAGCTGTCAGGACAGATTAAACCTAAGAAGAACCTTTCAAAATCCTTTTTCTATGTATATACATTACATCAGAAATGTTTTAAGGGAATAAACATTTGGAAATCAATTCCCTTACAGAGTTGGACCCGAAACAGCTGTCAGGAGCCAAACGTTTATAAACACAAATGCTCAAGGTACTGAGTGAAAAAAAAACACTTTCATATTTAAAAGAAAAAGTCCAACCCACCCTGCCATAACAAAAGCAAAGAGAAACAGCAAAGCCAGACACTTCCGAGGATGGTCCCTCAGTGTTAATATTAAAAGCATGTGCAAGTTCTGGCCCCAATATAGTTGTTTGTGGCTAGATTTAAAGGAAGAAGGGTCCTTTAGCTTGGAAAATGATCACATAGAACTTACTGCATAAAGAAAGAATTTGATACCATTTTTGTCTATTTCTTCCTCTCACCCAAAGATCTATCACTTCCACACACATGTCTTCAAACCAGGCTTAGAGCCGAGACTCTCCCAGCTCTGCACACCCACGGTCACCATGGGATCTTGAGCATGTGGTGAGTTCAAGGTATATTCTCCCTTAAAATTTTTCGGGGAATGCTGAATTCCATCTTTAAGGATGATGAGACTTTTAATTACATGGTCATGGTAATATTTAGACTTAAATTTAAATAAATATGGATCCCATTATCTTAGTTTCTGATCACATAGGAGAATCAAAATGCCCACGTGGGAGCTGATCTCATGTATTAAAGTTAAATATTTTATATAAGTTAGATACTTGTATCACAGAAATCTCTAAATAATAAAGTTCTTTTTTTAGTTTAGTTTTTTTTTTCCCACTAATCCCCTTCTAAATCCACTGAATTCACATTTTATATTCCCCATCACCCAATTGAGGTACTATAGAAAAATGTGCACAGTCCATAAGACATATTTTTTTTACACAATATTAACAAAATCTGTTTACTCCAGGGGAAGAGCAAAAATTCAGACAAGGATTGACATATTGGATTTTCTTTGAGGTCTGTTATGTTCTACTGAAAAGCAGGACTTCCTATTCCTTCTGTAGTCGCACCTTTAGAGATATAATCAAGCATTTCTTAGGGGAATCTTTAAAGATCTGGCTGGGCCTACGCATGGTGGTGGAGGATTTCCAATATGACCTGTGCTCCGGTGCTCCCCCGGCTGGGAATGCCTGACCCTGGAAGCCTCCGACAGACAGGAGGTTCTGTCTCCCTTGCCTTATTTTGCTGCAGCTTTCAAAACATTGTTTTTACTTACCTACCAACTTTTCACACTCTTTTTCACCTTTGGGGGTTGTACGTTAAAATTAATATAAAGGCATTTTCCTCAAAAGAAGATAGGAAAAGAAAATTAATGGCTAACTACAGCAGAATCATTATTTGTTATAGGAACAAGACATGCCAAAACGCGGCATCTTTACCCAAGTCCTTCCCAATATGGAAATCATAAAACGAAATGAAAACCACCTTTTCACAACCAGTTAACAATTACATGTGAGGAGATCAAAAGTTACCCACAGAGCCCACTGGGACGCGTGGCCAGATGCCCACAGCATCTTTTTACATTGTTTGACTTTTCTTCTTAAATCTACATAACTGTTTTTCTCTTATTTGTTTCAAGCCTTCTGTGTGGGAGCGTTAATAAAATTTAACATCTGCAAATCTCTCACGTTGGTATGACGAGTCCTTGTTCAAGGTTTCTCCTTTATTCCGATTTTGAATTCATGTCATCTCAGCAATCTCCTGAAAATATCCAACAATTAAAACAGACTTGAAATCTCCACTGAAATCTCTAACAGAAACCACCAAATGCCTAGAGACTGAGTCTCCAAACATGATACGATGAACCGGTTTTGGTTCAAAGAAATCACAGACCAGGAGAAGAAGAGTTTACTTCTGCTGAGAAAGAGCCAAGAGAAAAAGGGAGAGAATAAAGCCATATTTCAGCTTAAAACTCATCACATTCTAGTTCAACTAGAAGGCAAAATGTCCAAAACCTTAAATATGTATTAAATTTGAATAAACTCCATCAACCTACTCTTATCCCAGGATCTTTCAGTGGACAAAGCTGCTTCTGACTTCAGAAAGAAAAATAACGCCAAGAGGAACAAACTCCATCGACTTCACAACCACCTGCCATACATCCCTCTGCACCTGGACCCTGCAGAAGCGTCTCCCCTCCTGTGCCAGGCACGTGCCCCTGCTGGGCCCTGGACCCCACCTCTCCTTGTCCTCTAGGACAGGAGTTCTTCAACTTGAGCATACGTCAGATTCCCTCGGAAGGCTCGTTACAACACAGGCTGCTGAGTCTCAAACCCAGACTTTCTGACTGAGCAGATCTTGGCTAGGAGCTGATAATTTGCTTCTTTAAACCATTTCCAGGTGATTGATATTGCTGGTTCCAGAGCGGACTTTGACAGCCAGTGTTGTAGGACCTGTTACACTGATTATCCCATTTCATCCAGGTTTTTGAGCCTCTCTCTCTACGCTGCTCCTTTCTCTAAGTATATAAACATGTTCAAATGTATATCATCTTAAAACACCAACAAAAATTTCCCTTGACCTCATTAAGAATGCGTGTAAAGTATTTCTCTCCCCTTTGGTACATCTCCACATTCTTAAGAGACTGTTCTCCACAATCTGATGTTTGCCTTCTCAAGTCTGCTGACCCTACATATCCTGTGAGCCTGCATGAACTTACAGTCCTAGGTCGATGGGTACTTCCTAGTCTCTATCTTCCCTCAGTCTCTCTGCTGTTCCTAACATTGCTCACCAGCTCAAATTGCACTCCCTCCTCCCTTGGATTTTATAAACTCTATCCTGGTCTCCTGCCACCTCCCTCGCTGCCCCCCTTTGTTCTCCCTTCTCAGAATGACTGCTTTTCATCAGCCTCATAGTGCTGGTGATTCCGTGGGCCTTGTCCTTGGCTCTCCCTTTCTCACTCTGTATCAGCGGTTCTCAACCTGTGGGTCGCGACCCCTTTGTAACAATGAAAATACATCCTGCGTATCAGATATTTACATTAAGATGGATAACAGTAGCAAAATTACAGTTACGAAGTAGCAACGAAAATAATTTTATGGTTGGGGATCACCACAACATGAGGAACTGTATTAAAGGATTGTGGCATTAGGAAGGTTGAGAACCACCGCTCTATACACCCACAGGAGAATTCTCACCCATGTCTGTCTTTTCACTGTTGTATAATCTATAACCTGATGACTCTCAAATCTAGATCTCTCTCCTGATGCTATTTGTCCAATAGGTATTTCAACATCATCAATGCCTAAAAGTGAACTCATTATCTTCTACCTCATTCCTGTTTTCCTTCCTTTACTTTCTACCTAACAGAAGAGATCCTCCAATTACTCAGTATGCAAATCATCTTTAAGTAGTCAAGGAAAAACACATCTTCATGCACAATCAAATCCCCAGTCGTATCCAATCTGCTTCCTAATTTCATCTCAAATTCATTCCTTTGTTCCCATCTCCATGACTACTGCTCCAATTTAGGTCACCATCATCTCATCTGGACCGGTGTTCTGGACACCATTCAGGCCTCTTCTCAACTCTCCCCTTCTAATCTCTGAACTGTTGATACAGTGATCTTTCAATCTTACAGAATAATCCTCTACCAAAATCCTTCAGAGGCTCATTACCACCAAAATAAAGTTTCACCTCTTTTGCAAGGCACTCAGCTTTAAATATTTGGTTCTTCCCTTTCTATGTAAGCCCATTTAATGACATCTCTGAATGTAGTATGTTCTCTCATGACTAAAAACTTCTGTATATTCTATTTCTTCTCCCTGAAAAATTTATTAAAATCCCTACCCCAACATTCTCTTCTCTCCAAAATCATCTCCCACTTTCTTGAATTTGAGCTCCTTGCTCACTCTCATTCCACTTGAATGTGGCTCCATTAAAGCCATTACCTGTTTCCATCACTACCATTGCACCATTCAAAGGTAAATCCTGAATCTCTGGTGCTAAGATTAATGCTTGGCTCAAAGCGTGAGCCCTATTAAAATTTATTTTTAAATAACACATCAGTGACTCTGAACAAAGAAACACACTCCCCAGACAGGTAGCACGAGAGGAGGTTTATGAACATTTTCAGGACCATTTTTAACTTTGTGCCTTACATTTTCGACAACCAACATCATATTTTTTTCACCTTGCTTTGAGCATGTTTCTTGTTTACTCCATTTCTTCAAGGAATTGGGGGAAGAAATACTGAAATACGAATTGAAGATATTAGGAACCATTAAAAGATTTTTGCTGGACAAATGTTCTCATGATAACAGTTTTTCTCCTCTAGTCATCAGAAGAATGAGGGGCGCTGAAGGAAGCTGGTACTTGGGAATTTTCCATTTACCTTACGTACCTGAGATTATTTTTCTGACATTTCAGAGACAGCCACTCCCAAGTACAGTTCTGCTGTAAGCAGCTGTGCTGCTCCTCCTGTTGCTAGCTCAAGTTTTATAGATTATGTATACAGCCTCCTAGGGAGCCCAATAGCTTTTATACTATTATGATATCATAAACAAAATCATATACAAATTAATATAAAAACCATATACAAATACAAAAAATCTTACGTCACATACAAATACAAAATCATATATGAATTTTAATGCCAATAGTAAATGCCTCAAAATTAGCTGACTGAAATACATAGCATTTGGGCATTTTATGGCCTTCAGTGAAGGCTTTACTATCCTGAACAGCCCACCCTGTGCACCATCAAAGAATAGAAAGCAAAGCCTCCATTGCTCCCCTCTCAGGTCTTCCAGTATAAGGGGTTTCGCCCACACCCAACAGTAAGGGTGGCAGGAACGTGTCATCAAAGACACTCTAAATGCTTGAAACAGGTGATCTATGACCTATGTCAGGCTTAAAATCATCACAGTCTTGTCGTACAGATATCTTCCCATACTAGTCCTTAAAGAGGACTAGTATGGGAAGATAGAGCAAATGAACATGTATTTGAACATCAAGAGATAAAAATAAATAAATGAACATATTTGCATTTTATGTAAATGTCAGTGCTCAAGTTGTCGGACAAGCCGGCTCTCGGCTGAAGAGTCTATCTCATTTCAAGTAAGTCATCACTTGCCGTTGGATGGGGAAACGCTGACAGATCTCTAGGAGATAAAATGGATCAGAGCCGTCTTGGAAACAATATGCTTTTATGATGAAACCAACTCATCCAGGCCTCCAAACACGGCTTAGGCCCGAAACCAAGTTGAAGAATGTCCAAGAAAATCTTGAAGAATCCAGTTCCTGTAATCAGCCACTGATAAATTTCCCCAGAGAAAAGAACTTAAAGATGGGAGATTGCAAGACGCTGACTAACGAGAGAATGTCTGCAACCAAACATTGCACGCAGACCACAGGAAGTTATAGGCCTATGGTTCGCTGATGTAGTCAGATACCTAGAGGTTTGTGTGAGCATCTCTCTGCCACCACCACCCTTTCAGGAAAGGGGGGAGGGTACATTTTAAGAGATAAATTAGGAAACACCAAAAATTAGAGATAAAAGTTAGGGATCTTAGAAACACATAATAGAAAAGAGGTAAAGGAACCATGAAAGCTTAACAACGACCAATGACAAGTAATATCCACTGAAACCTTCCTGTGTTTCTAAGGCTTCATGCTAAGATCATCACATTCTCTTAACTTATTCCTTGCAACTTCTGGTTGCTATAAGGCGCCTTATTATTCCTACTTTACAAATAAGAACGCTAAGGCTTAAAACTATTAAGAAACTTGCCCAACGTATATGACTTATAAGCAACGGAGATGGAAGATGAACTCGGTGTTTTTTATTCCAAAGTCCCAGCTGTCAAACGCTATACCAGGTGCTGAAGCAGCACAGGCTCATGGGAGAGGTGAATGCAGTCTTAAATATCTGTGGGTCTGTCATGTGGAAGACAGAAAGGATTGGTTATTCCCAAACCCATCTGTACTAGAGCATCATCTCTGCAATGTTTTTTAAAAAACGCAGTTTCCAGGGTCCCACCACCAGATTCCGATTCACTTGATCGGACATAGAGGCCAGGAAACTGTACGTTTTCTAATGCTTTGCTGGGTTTGAGAACCACTGCTTTATACCTCAGAACCAGAATACATGCAGAGGAATTACTAGCATGTCATGTACCGGCATGAGAGAGAGAGACCTTGTGCGACCTGGCACCAGCGGGGAGAGGTGAGCTGAGTGGAAGGGTGGGAAACCAAGAAATACAAAGCCAAGGAAGACAGGAGCTGAGGGGAGGCTGGTGTCGGCAGGGCAGACGCAGCTGGTGCCTGCAGCCAGCCCCTGAACAGTGCAAACAGATTTATACACTGTGAGTGTTAACACATGCGGTGGAGATCAACCTTGAAGAGGAGAAGCGGGGTGCTGGCCGATCACGAGGAAAGTACGTATGGGCTACGTGACTTCTGGCAGGGGGACACAATGTTATTAAGGGAGAAGTGGATGGGGGTCGCTCCTCGAGCATTTCCCAGGCTGTGGGGGCCCTGTGGGCCGCAGTCCGCTCCCCACACTAGCAGGCAGGTTTGGCTTTCTATTATTAAACAAAGAGTCAAACCCAACCACACACCCACACCCTTACCCCAACCCTATCAATCAGAGTTTCCCAAAGCAATAGCTGCTACCTCCTAGAATAGCGTAATATCACAGAAAGAGTTCCGTCTCTGGAAACAGAGGTTGCTGGTTCCATTCTGGTTTGGCCATTATTAAGCGTGTAGCCTTGGTGGAATCATTTTCTGTCTCTGGGTCTCAGTTTTCACAACTGGGTATTACTAAATCTTACCCCAAAGAACTGTTGCTGAGAATTAGGCACAAGTAGGTAAACTTCTGAGCACAGTATCTGGCATGTGGCAGGTGCTCATGAGGAAGGAAGTCCGCCCACCTGACGTGCAGGGTCCACCCGGGCTCCTGTGCCCGGACAGTGCTGCGGCCGCTGCGGCACCCCTTCCCTTGGTTCCCAGCTTTGCTCCACCCACTGAAGCAGCCGTGTCATATGGGGTAACTGGCCTTAAGTTTTTTGCCCACATGGGGCAATGGGCCTTGACTGGCCTCATCTGAGCGGCCTACACCTGGGCCCCTGCCACAGAGCTCAGCAGTTGTCAGGGCCTAAACCAATCAGGACATGGAGGCCCTCTACCTGAAGTATCCTAACTGGGCCGGCAGAATGAACCCAAAGGCTTTTGCTTGACGGCTGGGGGAAGGGAGCTTCTCCTTTCCCCGACTGTACGTCAGCCTGACACTTGACCCTCAGCAGCACTTTTGCTACCAAGAGCCTTTATCAAACTACATCTGAAGCCTGAGCTCACTCTATTTTTGAGATTCATGAACCAATAAATTCCCTTATTCTTACCATTTAAGTTAGCCTGAGGTTGTTCATCTATGACCAAGACAGAAAACGTAACTTATCCAGAATCCCCTGGATGGGAGTAGGGAGATATAACCAGTTAGATCATTTCTAACTTTATGACCCAGTAACTTCTTAGATTACTTATATAATGCCTGACTTAAATTTATAACACTTATGACAATTGGTTTCTTCAGCTGGGTGCCCTGTCCCCCTTCTCCTAAGAAATCCTGCTCTCCTTTTAGGGTCCAGCTTAAACACCTCCACCACTGCAAGGCCTTCTAGGAGAACCAGCTGACCGGCCCTCCTCTGCACTTTCATGCACTCTCTCTTTCATCCCTAATTTCACTGTGGGTTTCTCTCATGCCTATCTGCCCTTTAAATTTTGGCTGTGAGGACCTTGAGCACATCATTCCTATTCCTAGGCAATGCGTGCAGCAAAGCAACACAAATCAAGCTGACTGTGCATGTCCAGCACCAGAGGAGGGGCCACTCACGCAGTAGACTTGAACTAAACAATCACTGCTTCATTAAATGCAATACAAGTGGTTAGCCAGCTACTTGGTAGGAAAACACAGCAAAGGCTTCAGCCTTAGCCTTCTAGGAATCTTACCTTGGACCTTGAAGGCATCAGAGAGAAATACATCCTCCATTTCACACCACTGATTTCCAATCACAGTTTTTTCCCCTCCCAGAGCCTTACAGGCCAATTTAAGTGTGGGAGGGTTTATAGGGCTGGAGGTGGTTTATATTCTTTTCTGACCTTATTAAACGTACTCAGAGCTAAACATCTAAATAAATTTAGATGCAATAAAGGTAAAAAATTCAAGTAGTGTATATACCCCGCCTCAAGGTATAAAAACTCAATTTTTAACATTATGCACATCAAATAATAAACATCTATATCCCATGACCTCTTCATTATAACCCACAACTCTGCATTCTATCATCATCCTGTTACCTGAGGTTATTGGGAGGTATTTCTGTTCATGTCATATCTAGCTTTTTTTTTTTAATTATTAAGTCAGAAAAGTAATGAGAGAGAAGTCTCCCCTAGTCCTATTTTTATCTGGTCTTGAATCAGGATCTTGAAATAAAATTTCTGGGTCTGACACAATTTCCAATGGCTACAATTAGAAAGGAAATATGCAGTAGAAACTAAGAGTAAATTTGTTATTCACATTCCAATACGCAGTCATGCTCTTGGGAACTAGGATGTTTCCTGCAACTCAAATTCCTCATTGACATCTTGGTCTGGGGAAGGGGAGTCATGAGCCAAGTAACCAGAGTGGCCGCTAAAAGCAGGGAAGCAGACCGTCCCCCAGAACCTCCAGAGAATGAGACAGCCCTTTCAGCACCTTGACTTTCAGTCCAGTGGGATTCGTGTTGGACTTCTGACCTCCAGAACTGTAAGATGATAAATATATGGTTTTAAAAGCCACTGGATTTGTGGTAATTTTTTATGACAGCAACAGAACACTAGTCCATTGACTTCCCCATCCAGATGACTGTGAGCTCTTCAGTGTCTCTAGCAGCCCCTTTCCAAACAGAAGTATGTTTAAAATAAAGTGTTAGGTTTATCCAACACGAAGCACAGTAAGTCATGATCATATGTTGAAGTTGGAAAAAAAAATCTTAAAATTGAAAGATCCTAACAAGAGGAAAATTCAGATGACTACTCAGATCTGTTTCAAACTTTCCTCTGATATTCACAAAACAGACTTGGATAAGTAGATGCTTTAACTGAATTCTATACGCAGATTAAATGAATTCATTAATTTAACACATAATTTACAGAGCCCTTTCCATGTGCTAGGCATCGTGACGTGTCCTGGGGACTTCCTGATTTTAAGACCCTTACCATCCATGTGTGCAAGGGTAAGCATGGAAATAAATTCTTCATATCTTTTTTTTTTTTTTGAGACAGAGCCTCAGGCTGTCGCCCTGGGTAGAGTGCTGTCACATCACAGCTCACAGTAACCTCCAACTCCTGGGCTCAAGCGAGCCTCCTGCCTCCACCTCCCAAGTAGCTGGGACCACAGGCACCCGCCACAACACCCGGCTATTTTTAGGTTGCAGCCATCATTGTTGTTTGGCGGGCCCCGGCTGGATTTGAACCCACCAGCTCAGGTGTATGTGGCTGGCGCCTTAGCTGCTTGAGCCACAGGTGCCGAGCCAATTCTTCATATCTTAATTCATCAGTACTAAAATGGAAAACATGAACAGAGCTAAGCCACGTGCATTGGTTGTCTACTGGCGCTTAACCCATTAACAGCTTTAAACAGCAAACATTATCTAATACAGTTTTGAGGGTCAGGAATCTGGGAGTATCTTTGCTGGATGGATCTGGCACAGGGTGTCTCATAAGGTTGCGTTCAAGTTGTCAGCAGGGCTCACAGGGAACTCAAAGCCAGACAAAGGCCAGAGAATCTAAGCTCACTCGCAGTTGTTAGCAGACTGCAGTCATTCACTGGCTATCTGCCAGAGGCTTTAGTTACTTGGCATGTGGGAGTCTCCATGGAGCTCTCAGGTGAGTGACCCGAGACAGAGAAACCAAAACAGAAGCTCATGTTTTTTATAGTCTAATCTCAGAAATGACCTGCCATTGTTTCTGTTGTATTGTGGTGGTCACAAAGACTCACTGGGGAGCAATGTGAGAGAAGATGACTAGAGTGTGACTGTGAGAGGCAGGGACCCCAGGAGGACGCGCTAGAGTCTGACCACCTCAGTATGTTCTTCAGAACACGTCCACATGAGAAACCATGTGTGCAGTCAGTATAGTTCTAACACGGTGGTCACGGGGTCTGGGATGGTCACGGATCTGCTACTCTCCCATCTGTATGATCTAACAAGGCCTCGGTTTCCACAACTGCAAAACAACGAGGGAGTCCCAGGTATTGATCACCCTGGGTGACAGTGCTGCTGCTGCCGCTGTGCTTCACATTTATGGAGAGTTTATCGGGTGCCGGGCACCTTCTGAGGCATCACACCCTTCTCAGTACAGCTTTTCAGTTCAACTCTCTGAGAGAGGCAGAAGTTTTACCATTGTGCCATAGTTGAGAAGATCAAAGCAAAGAGAGGTTCCTCCCCTGGCCCAAAGCTTCATCACGAGTAAGAGGTAGTCAGGATTTGAACCTAGGTGGTTTAGCATCTAAATCCACCTTCTAAGCCACTGTCCTCCACTAGTTCTTTAACAGGGAGTATAGAAATAATGTGACTAGATAGACTATAAAATTATACTCAAATTGAGAAGAAGAATCACATTTAAATTTTTGGTTCCAAAACAGTATGATTCCACTTACATGAGGGACCTAGAGTAGTCAACGCCATAAAGACAGAAAGTGGAGTGATGATCACGAGGGGGTGAAGGGCACAGAAAGGGAAGTTATTGTTTAATGGGTATACAATTTCAGTTGGGCAGCTGAAAAACTTGGGGAGAGGGAGGGTGGTGATCGTTGTACAACCATGCGCATATACTCAATGCCACAGAATTGTGCACTTAAAAATGATTAAAATGGTTATCTTATGTATATTTTACCACAAAAAAGATATTAAACTACAGCAACTGATATTTCATCCAGAAGCTCACTCAAAACAAAAAAAGTCCTATGCCATGACTTCAGATGCTTAGAAATTAATTTAGTTAGAAGGCACGAAAAGGAATTCAGAAGGACTTGTCTTTTCTGGTTGGTGCAGTGTTTTCTCTCAATTTCTTTTGGCTGTACTTTACATTTTACACACGCAACAACAAATCAGAAGTCTTCTTTACTCTTATCTCTCCCAAGTCACATAAGTAGCAATTTTAAAGGGAAAGTTCTAGTCCATTCCTAAACCCGGTGAAAATCTGCCCATATTTGGGTGCTTCATAACGTACACTTTTAAGAACGACTCTGCAATTATCACGATTGATACACAGGGCACATCTGGAGGAGGGTATCTTAAGAGTCAGAGCTCACCCCAACAAAATGAAAGCAAAGAAGTGAACTGAGAGTTGGGGTGTCAAGGCCCTGGCAGTTGGGGTTTCTTGTTAAGCTACTGCTGTGATGTGCTGTCTGGTTAGAGACAGCATGAGAAGGTTACTCTCTCTGGAGGTCAGTCCTTTAGACTGATGTTCTTTCCCTGTCCTCACCCTCTGGAGTGGGTGTTTCCTCTGGGAGCATTTAGAACCAGGGGCTCTAAGATTCTTCCTCACCACCATGGTCATCGCCCACATTTTGGGGGAAGAGTTCTATTTCTAGGAGGTTTTCTGGCCTCATCTCAAAAATGGGGATGGAAAGCCTAGTCATAAAATGAAACTTCATTCCCTCACTTAAGGATGGATGTTTAATTTTCAGGTCATTTTCCCTTGTTCTCCATCCACAGGCAGATCAGAACATGAGGTGGTCCAGAGTGAGACTGAGAAGGTAAGAGATGAAGAAACTTAAAAAAAAAAAAAAGATGCTGTAAAAAGGACACAGGTAAAATGTAACCTTCAAAAAAGTTATTTAAAAACAAAGAAATAAAGCAACATACACCATCTACCTAGAAGTTTCTGGTGCCCACTAAACCAACAGCCATGTTTGTTTCCGCTACACATCAGAGGTGGCTTCGTAGCCCTCGGGAGAAGCTGAGCACAGCAGTGTGGACAAGAGTCCACAGTGTCCACCAGAATGAAGTGGGAATAGGGAGGCCCAAACTCCATATGGCCCAAATTTCATTTATTGTCTGTATGACAAGTATTTAAACTGAGCCTGTTTACACATCTGAAAAATAGAACAGGAACAAACCCGTGAGGTTCCTATGAGGATTAAATAGATAATTCATATCAACATGTTTAGTAAATCTTTACAGTTCTGGGGCTCAATGATATCTGGAGACATAAGTCTGTATATGCTTTTCATTGCTTCTTTATTTTTTCTCCCCGGAGCACACTCTGTGTAGCGCCTCAGGGAAGCCGTGGGGCAGTGTAGAAAGCAGACACTACCTATAAAAACTGGGATGAGACGGCAGGTGGAGGAAGACCAGTGAAGCCTGGAGGTTTAAGGAAGTAGGAGCCGGGGCCCTGATTCTTACTAGCACGGCCAGCCTGGCAGCACGTCTCCAGGACGTGGATCTGCCTAGAGGTTCCACATGTGGCGAGGAAGCAGCACAGAGCCCCAGTCCTGCAGAGCGGGGTGGCGAAAAGACCGTGTCCACCACAGCTGGATCCTGGGCATCATCCCAGAACCCCAAGAGGGGAGACTAAGTTCTCTACCACATCAGTAGAAAGAAGGATCAGAGCCAGAAATTGGGCAGGTTTACAGAAAAAAACTGGAATGTTATTTCTTTAACACTGGAGTTTTGGGACTGAGTTTTATGTCCATTACAATGTCTAACTTCCCAACACCTAATATCTTCTGGCAGTTACCATTACTTAATGTAATAAATGTTTGTTTTACTTTATAAATATATTCACATAAGCCATCTTCTCTGACTAAAAGAGGACACGGATTATATTGCTTTAATGAAAAGAGCAAGCATTGGCGAGGCATAAATTCTGAAAGGACACTAGGCACGTAGAGGATACTAAATAAATAGCTGTTGGCTGATGGGTGACAAACTGTCCAGAGCAGCTCTTAACTTCCCTAGACCCTTGCAGTCCATGGCACACACCTGCCAACCAGTTGGCTGGGATTAGAGGGATAGTGGGTTGTGATGAATAGACCTTTTCTTCATGCTATGCTAATGGGTTTACTTTGAACAGAATTCATGGTAAGGGTGTTACTTTAAACACTGTGATCTAACCACTTGAAAATGGAACAAAGAGATAACACTCATTAGGCTGAGGCCTTATCTATTCTCGTTACCGAATGCATTCCCAGGTCCTAGAAGAGTTCTAGGCATATAGTAGGAATTCAATAAATATCAGACACATGCTGACTGACACAAGGCCTCGACCTCCACACACAAAATACAAAGTAGAGGTAGCTTTTACCACCATGGCCAAGCCTAGTATTCCAGAGCCCCAAACCAACCAAACACAGAATGCAGAACAAGGGCTGGCCAGGATCCCAGTTTCCCTTTCAAAACTAGAAACACCCGGAGGGACACAGCAAGCTCAGCGTATGGGAGGGGGTGGCGCAGGAAGGAGAGGGGCCCGTGAAGCAGTCATCACCCCGAGTTCACCCTTCCTCCAGCTTCTTCTCATTTTTCCCGAGATCCATCTGCGTTTCGTATGAAGGAGTCTATCCCCCCAGATTCTGAAGCCCTAACCTGACCTACATCCTTGGAAAGTTCTGATGCACAAACCAGCACTGAGACCCCACAGCTGGTACAGAGCACCACGGTGTCTGTCGGGTGGGGGGTGACACAGAGCATTTCTGCACAGATGCTCTGTTAGGGTTTCCAAGCTCAGGTCAGGGCACAGATTTTAATCAATGAAATGACAACCTGGCCCTACAAAATGGGACACCTAATAAATTTATTTAATGATGGCAAATATGGGGAGCCCCGTTTTAGGGAAAGAACAGAAGGAGAAAGACTGATTTGTTAACAGGTATCTAAGGCAACTGAATCACCTGAGTGTTCGTCAAAGACAATGGGAAGTCGGGGAGGGAGTGGTCCCCGGAGAACCAACTCCAATGTCAAATCAGAAGTTCAAGCATCTTCTACTCTTAGCATAATTTACACCATGAGACGCAGACGACACCCTCTCCCTTCAAGAAGCCTTTGATAGACATCATTAACCACATAACTCGTGTTTTTGGCTCACAATGCACTTTCACCTCACTTGATCTCATTTCCTGTTAGCCGTGAATCAGTAGTGCCAGGGATTATTTCCCCTGGAAAAAACCAAGATGTAGGCTGGGGCAGGGCGGGCCAGGGGTGGAGGCGGGAGGCAGTGCTATGCCCAGAGGACTTTCTCCCGGTCACTCAGCTACGCAAATGGAGCCCGTGAGTAAGGGCTGCAGCCTTGTGTCAGGATTCCCAGCCCCTCTCCAGAACCTCAGGGCTTCCAACCCAACCAGGGGGGAAAGACACAACTCAAGGCAGCTGAGAGTACTTCAAAACTAAAGAGGAAGTACATCGGAAAGGGCTAAGAACTGAGGCCCGACAAACCAGGGAGCGATCGGAATGCTGGAAGAAGGACCAGCCACCAGCAAGGGTATCTTCAAGCCCTCAAATGCACCGAAAAGATAACAGCTCTGCCTGGCAGATGCTCAGAAAAGAGGTCACGCATAGGCACTGTTCTGGCAATGCCCAGACAAATGAACCTCTCTCTGATCCCATCTGAAAGGTTTGACAATAGCACAGTCTGTAGACAAGGAAATTCAAAGCATGGCGTTCCTCCAGGGAAATTGCTGTGCTGGACCTGGGCCAGGGCTGCCGACACCTGTGTGTGAGTGAATTCCAAGATGTACACTCACAGGCTGGCTTTCTCTAAGGCTTGGCTCATAGCATTTCATCAAGAGACATGAAGATAAGGAGGCATCTTCCTGCCAGCAGCCCCCCACTTCAGTGACAGCCCACTCATCTCTCACCCACCTTTGCGGAGGGCATGGAGATCACGAACTATTAACCCTGAGTAAAAAGAACAATGAAACGTCATTTTCTGAGCTCTTGGAGATTTGGGGCCTGATGGCTACTACAGAGACATGATTCTTATTAAATAAATAGTTCCAAGTCAGTGAGCTAACTAAGGACTTGTGTCTGAAATACGGGTCAATGCCTTCCGTTTCTATTAAAACGCTGCTTCAGTTTATTTACTAGACAACATTTCTGTTTTAGGGTATTCACCAACAAGACAGCAGAATTCAAACCCAAGGCCTACAAGTCTTACTTTAAGCCCATCTTGTCCACTAAACTGTAGGATTCTGGAAGGCAGAGAAGCTACCCACCAGAACTTAGTATCACTAAGTATCTGTTAAAGCCGCGTCTTGGCTTAGGACAAATACAGTGTTGGAAAATAAAAAGTTCGCGTATCCACCTTCCACACAGAGTCAAGGCGTAGATAACCCAGACACTGCCTTACTGCATCTGAGTAAGGCTTGATTTGTTAAAGCCTGTGATGACAAGAAAAACCCCACCGATAAACCACAGATTTATACCACTTCATGCAAGTCTTATGAAATAAGGCCAGTGCCCTGCACCTGACGAGAGAGAAGCAACATAAACGCAAATGCTTCTTCCGAAGGTTGCCAGACAGAACCGTATCTGGGATCTTATCAGGCTGGTTATGAACACGGCCTCCCCACCTATTCTCCTCAACCTTGTCGTAGCGTGTGTGAATTAAATGACATCTTTGCGAGTGTTGCTTCTCACTCCTGAAGAAGTTTCATGTCAATAGAAGGTGAATCGCTCCAAGGAGAAAATTATGCCAGGCAAGTCCCAACACGCTCGCCTGCTTGAGATTCCCATAAACATCTCCCCTTCTTGCCAACCTCCAACCTTTGAGGGTGTCGATGTTTTCTAAGTTTCTCCTGGCTCTAGGAGGTACTACAGAAGAGACAGTGTCTAGCTTCATTCTGGAAATCAAGGTGTATCGTGAATTTATCACAATTTGGACCCGGGGAGTTTTTACATTAGCAGCCCTTGCCAAAATCTGAGAAGCCTGCCTGTTCCCTATCATGTGATCTCTGGCTTTGCAAGCTGTGGTTTGAAGATGGAAACAGTAACAATCCCACACAGCGATGACTAACGTTTTATGGGGAAGACTGAAAATATTTTAAATGTTTTTCATAATCCTCTGTTTGAACTACAAATGATAGCCAAGCAAAGGTCACTTCCCTGACTGATAATCTTCAGAACTGCAGACCCTATCATAAATAGCACTCACAGATGGTCCCCTTCTTTGTCTATCCATGCTCTCCCTCTTGGGCACTGGCAGCTCAGAACAGAGCACTGAACTAGCCGGAGAGACCTGGGATCCTAGGGCTCTCTCTTTACTCGCTTCAGAATAAAATCTTGAGACAGAATCTCTGGTAACTCTCTTCCAGCTCAGTACTGGGAAACCCAAGATGATCACAGATATTCTATATATCTTTAATATACAGTACCCCAAATGCAGAGCCCCTAACCTCTTCATGGTTCTAGTTGCTGGAACCAAACTTGTCATCTTTGAGAAAGTACCAAATTCACCGTCGGGACAAGTAGCAAGGTGAGCGCACTGGGGAGACCACGTCTGCCGTGAGGAAAGAGTCCAGTCTGAAGGGCAAGATGACCACGTCCTTGCAAGGTAGCTCCCTCCTTACCTGCTCCCATTGCATGGCTCAGAGAGAATGTCCAAGGTCACACTGTCCACTGTGAGTGGCTCTACACTCATTGACGAGAACAGATGTGTTTGTAAAGGGGAGAGGAGGAAGGTCGTAGGGAAGACGACGGTGGGCAGGCTTTAGGAAGAGCCCTGCTGGCACAGGTAGGCGAAACAGGGTAAAGTGGCAAGGAACGACCAAGTGAAGATGTGTAGACACAAACCTGAACCCAGAGCCAGCAATGTGACAGGTTTTATGATGCTATGGGGCTCTAGCTGACACTTCATTAAGCTCTGGGGAAACCCAACAACGTTCTCAGCTACTTCTCAACCCCCTAATGGGGGCATCAGGAACATCTATGCTACCACAGCACCATCTAGTGGAGTGGTGGGACTTAGGCCCTAACCAGTCTAGAACTAATTTTGTGTCATTGTACCAGGTAATAAATACAGGTAACAGAATGTATTATTAAGGAATATGGACAACTGGAGTTCAGATTTTTATATCCTCTGGGTTATCTCCTCTCAGGCCAAATGAGGATAACTTTACGGTCCAAATTCTGAAAGATTTTCTCCCTACCCCATTTTAATCGCCACAGCTATTGGCAAAATTTTCAGTGAAAAATACATTACCCTTTAAGAGATGTGCCTTTTAAGCCATATAAAACTACTTTCCGTGTTTTTCTAATAATTATATTCTGAGCATATCTTTATGTATATAGATATGGGATTGGTTATCAGGAGACGTGAAGTTTATGCTTGTAATATAATATATTACATAATATAATATGTAATATCTCACATATCCAGTCATTAAATAATAACACACTTTGTTGCTTTTCTTTCTCTGTTTTCCAATGAAATTCCCTCAAGTATAACAGTATAAATCTCAGTGATTTATTGTGCAGCTGACTTTCCTAGGGATATGAGGACCCAGGATATTGGGCTCTAAAGATGTTACCACGTTACAATGTTAACAGTTATACCAACTCAGGCATTAGTTCTGGGAGCAAAATGCTTTGGCTTATATCTTGACTTGGCTTCAGGCACCACCACTCACTCGGTGAGCTTGGACTCACTGCATTTCTCAAGCCTGCCTCGTTCCTATCTGTAAAATGGGAATGTTCATACCGATTTCACAGGACTGATATGAGAATGAAATGAAAACAGGTCTGCAGAATGACCAGCACAGTACTTACTCTTGGAAAGTGCTGAGTATCTATTAATTGTTTCTCTGCTGTCCATTCCTGAAGAGATCTGCCAGAGAAATAGCGATTTCCATTTTTGGTCAAGCTACTCTCATAAGACCCCACAATCTGATTTGTTCAACAGAAATGCAAAATTGAGAGAATAAAAGTCACCCTAGATTCTGATACCCCTCACCTTAGTTTTCACTTGAAAGTCAACCAATTAATAAGCACTAGGGTGTAGATGGAATCCTGCCAGCCATGGTACCTGGGAGAGTTCATACCACACTTGACTTTAATTCATGTGTACGATAATCCTGTGGGTTAAAGGGCCATAAAAGTTGTTCTGGTTTTTCTTATACTTCAAAGGAAGCAATTTAATGGCCATGAATTACAGTCTCCTGATTACACTATAACTATGAAACATGACTGTTCTGGTATGATTTCCAGCCTGGCTCCTTCGCCAAAGGAACTTCAAGGAAAGAATTTAAACAAAATAACCTTTCCAGGCTTTCATCCAGCTTCCTCATGCAGGAGACTCTATCCTTGAGAGCCCAAAGAACAGACATGCACACAAAGGGTTATAAAGGGCCTGAGAGAGGGTGGTCTAGAGAGTTGAGTTGGGTTGGAAACAACCCATAAAACAGACAGCAAATAAACATTCTTCCCTGGGGAGACCTGAGTACTACAGATACAATAAGAGATAAAAGAAGAGAGGAAAAGAATTTAAAAATTTTTAAGGGGAAAATTTACATTAATAATGTTCATTAAGACTTCACACATGTGGGCTTTTCCTAGCATATTGCCGTTTTTTAATTAGACGAAGCCTAAATTATTCTCATTGCCCTAAGACTCTGCAGATAAGCATACATCTTTCTCACAACAGCAAAGCAAATGCTTACACCTAGGAGGCAATCACTGACGGTCGAGCCATCACTAGAGTTGGAATAAGATTTGATTTTCAGTCCTGCTTTCTCAGCCAGCCAGTTCTCTGACCTGGGGCAATTTCCCTGAGCACTGAGTTACTCATCCAAAAGGGGGTTAGTCCCTCTAGGAAGGGCTACCACAAAGCTAAAATTAGATGATGGGAGGGAGTAAATCCAGACTGCCTCTCTGTGTTCCATTCCCCCTCTCTGCTGGAATCGAACAAGACCTGGACAACAGGTCCAGTTTTCTGCAATTAGTAATATGCCTATGGGCTCGGCGCCTGTGGCTCAATCGGCTAAGGCGCCAGCCACGTACACCTAAGGTGGCGGGTTCGAATCCCCAGCCCAGGCCCACCAAACAATGATGGCTGCAACCAAAAAATGGCTGGGCGCTGTGGCGGGCGCCTGTGGTCCCAGCTACTTGGGAGGTGGAGGCAGGAGACTCGTTTGAGCCCAGGAGTTGGAGGTTGCTGTGAGCTGTGATGCCATGGCACTCTACCCAGGAGGATAGCTTGAGGCTCCGTCTCAAAAAAAAAAAGTAATATGCCTATGACCTGAGGATGTACAGAGGCACCGTCACAATGATGTAACAAAGATAAAACATAAATATATGCTTACTAAAGAACCCTCTCCCAGAGACGTCTATGAAAACTGCAAAGCAGATCAAGAAAGGAAAGTAACGGATGCCAAGTCCCTCCAGTCTCCCCTCTGTCATCATTCCCTATCATTACCAGACGTCTTCACTCAATTTGGGGTGTCGGTCAGAACCAGCATACATATGCAGTCTTGGGTAGAGGTCAGAGCACATCGTACTTGATATTTAAAGATGTTTATTATCGTCTGCCTATATGGTGAGCTGCCTATCTCCATTCAAGATACAGAGTTTGAGAACCTAACTGTTCCCAAGTGCTGTGAATAGATTTTATGTACTCTATTTAAAGGCTGAGAGAAAGGAGAAAGAGGGGATTCTTGACTGTGCATTTGGGAATCAATTCTTTATACTGTTTTGAAATTGGTCTTAATAATTAAAAATTGTGTTTTTGATGTTGGTGTTCTAAGTACAAATGTGCCCCACTTGCTAATGGTAATCTACTATATGAAACGATCCCCCAAGGTAAATTTGAAAGTTGTAGTAACAATATACTTTGTAGGGAAAGCAAACCTAGTCATTCTACCTTATAGCTGAGTAAGAAAATATGCGTGTGCATGTGTGTACACGTAGGTGTGCTGGGGCAAGATGTTGAAGAGGACAGTGTAAGGCAGGGGAGGTGCGGCAGGGAAAGGCTTAGGGATGTGCAGGCTGGGCCCTCCTAGATGTTTCTTCCCACCAAAGGACAAGTAAAACCTACTCCCCATTTCCCAGATGGAAATCTGGGTGATAGTGGGAAAAGCCTTGCCTCAGACCTGCTGTTCCCCACATTTTTCTTGTAAATGTCTGGGGAAACTGGCAAGTCATAAACTCATGTGCAATTCTGATACTCTCAAGAGATCCCTGAAAAAATGAAAAGTAAAAGGAATGCAGTGATAGCCTTTTCTACGTGTGAACCAGCAGACATTTAAAAAGGCAACGAGTGTCCAACGCTGACCTGTCTCACAACACAATCGCTCGGTCTTTCAGCCCACTGAGAATACAGAGGGACACATACAAAAGAGAAGGGAGTTGTCTATGAAGGGGCCTCCGTGCAGTCCCCACAGACACAGAGAGTGTACTTAGTATGTCAGGAACACGCAGTGGCAGGGCTACTGAAGGCTTCACAATGAGCAAGATAAAGGAGTCTTGGGCCTGTAAAACATAATGGGACAATTAGCACTAAGTACAGATCTAAGGACAGACCCAGCTGAGCTTACGGGAAGGGGCAGAGGGAGGAGCTGGCTGACTCTGTCCTCATCTTTCTGTCCTTCTTTCCTCCTGTCACAGCTGTGTGCTGAGGGACTGCGAGAGGGTCTTCCCCATGTGGGCCGGAACAGAACTAAACAAGGCCCAAGGCTGAGAATGGAAAAACTCCCTGTATCCTAAGGTGCCTGACGTTCTCCTCCAGGGCTTACCAGGCAGAACTCTGCTATCAATTGCCCAGGCCCACGAGGTCCTTTGCAATCTGTAGAAGGCCAGAGTACGAAGAGTGTGAGTTTGTCCGTGGCTTTGTGGAAAGTGTCTTATGTTTAAGAAGAAAAGTGGGCCGGGCACAGTGGCTCACACCTGTAATCCCAGAACTTTGGGAGTCTGAGGTGTGGTTTACTTGAGGCCAGGAGCTTGGGACCAGCCTGGGGCAACATAGCAAGATCCGTCTGTAAAAGATAGGAAAATGAGCTGGGCGTGGTGGTGTGCGCCTCTATTTCTACCCACTCGGAGGCTGAGGTGGAGAGTATGAGCCTGGGAGCTGGAGTGAGCTCTGACTGAGTGAAAGAGTGAAACCCTCTCTCATTAAAAAGAGGAAAAAGCAGCAGAAAAGTGACCTCAGGGAGAAGGGGCTGGGCTGCTTCCCTAAGGGGACCGTGTGCTTCCTAAGGGGATGGGGTGCTTCCTAAGGGGATGGGCTGCTTCCCTAAGGGGACGGGGTGCTTCCTAAGGGGATGGGCTTCTTCCTAAGGGGACCGTGTGCTTCCTAAGGGGACGGGGTGCTTCCTAAGGGGACGGGGTGCTTCCTAAGGGGATGGGCTGCTTCCTAAGGGGACGGGCTGCTTCCTAAGGGGACGGGCTGCTTCCTAAGGGGACGGGCTTCTTCCTAAGGGGACGGGCTGCTTCCTAAGGGGACGGGGTGCTTCCTAAGGGGACAGGCTGCTTCCCTTGCCCAGAAGGGAAAGATCTGGGGCATCTTTAAGAAGGGGACTCTGGTATCAGCTCCCTGGTTGGTCAGCTATTTGGCAATGAACTTGCCATCTCACCTCTCTGCCTGAGCGGGGAATAAAAGAACAAGAGAGCAGATGGGGGCAGTGGCAGAGGCTGTCTGCCACCGTGTGTCTTGTCACAAACCCCTGTGCATCTCAGGGAATAAGTGAATGCCACAGAAGGTAGCTGGGCTTAAGCCATTTTGCTGCTGCTGGAACCCAGAGGTGGCCACCAGAGCCCGGCCTGAAACTTCCACATCTGGAAATTCCACAAGGGCAGGGAGTGGGGGGAGGGGTAGAGTAGGGACAGGGCTCTCCAAATCATCCATAAATACGCATCATAACTCACCATCTGGGTACTTGCCACAGAGGGTGCTGGTGCAGCAAGGACACTGTCCAGCACCCTCCCCCTGAAGGAAATGGCAGTGCTCCAGCACCATGTCTCCAACCAGCCTGTGACAGCACAGGTACTAGAGCCCATGATGGGAAAGAGTGGGAGGCACGGAATGGGCAGACCCCACGTCACCTTTAATATAAGCTCCTGGAGTTTTAAGTCTAAGCTATGGTGGGGAGAGAGAGATTTGGGTCATATACAAGACGGAAGTTTCTAAAACTGAACTGGACAAATTGTAATAGCCAAACGATAATGAGAAAAAACGAAAGAGTTGCACAAAGCTTCAGTAAGGTTCAAAAGAAGGGGATTAAATGCAGAACTGGTAGCAATAAATATCAAATAAATACAGAATTTGAAGCACCTTAATAAGCCAGGGTCACTCATCTAGCACTTGGTGTTTTATGCAGGGGAGAGAGAAGAATTAGCAGGAAAAAAGGAGAGAAGAACTGAAGAAAAGGCAGAAGGGTATGACAACGAACATACTGAAGGACCATGTGTACTCAGAAGTGGGACACGGGATTAAATACACTAGGACAGATAGAACGAATATGTGGTGAGTGTGGACACACTGGCACGGCTGCCCTGGAGAGGAGGAGGCAGAATGAAGAGCTGTGAATGGGCTGTGCTGTGCTGACCGGACGCTGCAGAGAGGGAAACTCGGATATCGAAACCCTAAATACTCAGGCCTGGTGATCTCCACAGCCACCACACAGGGAAACCCTGTCCTCCACTTTTAAAAACTGTCACCAAATATGTATTATATAAAAATAAACTGAAATATTTAAAAATTATAGTAATCACTTAACAAGTTATTCTCCATGTACAAAGTGATTTTATATTTAAAAAAAAAAAAAAAAAAGTTAAGTCACAGTCCCTGCCCTGCCCTGGAGGAGCTTATGACCAAGTGATACCTCAGAAAGACTCCTGTCTAGGAGAATAGGCATGATGTTATCACAAGCTATGTGACGAAAATGCAGTCCCTTCCTGTGTCTCAGCCTGTCCTTATCTGTAAATAGGGCAAAAAAGGAAGGTTGGAATGATCCGAGTTTCCAAAGCCTAATGGCAATGGAGACTCAGGGCCTGTGCTTAATACTGCAGAGGCCTTGAGGAACAGGGTCCTTACTGCCTGTGTTGAGGAAAACCTCGGTTATCATTTGGCAGGATGGCGAGTAAGGGCTCTTTCTGCAGACTGTAACTTTGTAAGAAACAAAGGTGGGCAGAACTCCTCTGAGCTGAGAACTGGCTTCGCCTCGTCTCTGGGACAGAAGCGGCCCTCTGGCCCTCCCCTCCCTGGGCCCAGTAACTGAGGTGTAAGGGCTGTATGAATGCAGGGACTATTTTTCAAATTTTGAAAATAAATACTAGAGGCTCTGGCAACAACTGTGGCTTTGGGAGTAGCCGAACCTCCTAAGTGCTCCTTTTCCCTTCCCAAGCCACACGGAGGGGGCCGTCTAATGAGGAGCCACAGCCCAGGGAACAAAGCTGCAGTGTCTGCGCGTAGAGAGAGGCGCTGGCAGTTCTCTAGGCTTGCTCTTTATGAATGCCAAAGTCATTTGTTTTGCAAACAAGAGCCTCTCCTTTGCCCTCAGCATCCCGTTGAGACATTAAACCACAGGATTAATTCTGTTGAGGCCTGCAGAGTCTGGGTGAACCCTCGGAGGCACCTCGGCACTTTCCCCAGGTGAGACATTAGCGTACAGGGATAAAGAAACAGGCTCTGGAGTCAGAAAGACTCAAGTTCAAGTACCAGCTGTGCCACTTGCCAGCAATGCAACCTTGGGCAAGTCATTTGGTCTCAGTTTCCTCCTACTAGCTGTTAAACAAGAAAAATAGGGCTGTTGGGAAATGCCTGGCCTCTATATAGTCAACACTCAATAAATGTTAACTATATATAAACAGTGGCGAAACTAACAAAAAACCTACACACGTGTGTGACGTGGGTCTCTGTGAAACCACATTTAAAGTGCTTTACTGCATCCCCCTTCGTGGTGCTCACCAGGCTTCAGACCGCAGTAGCTAAACTGTCAGCACTCTAACTTGTGTGCTACTAATGCAGGGATACAACATTTAGGTCACTTGTCTAGGTTGTTTCGGATGCAGACTTAGAACTTAACCTACTCCTCCTAAAGCATCCCTCCCATTTCCGGGAAGACTCTACAATCCTAACTTTACTGCGTTCGTGTCTAAACTAAGAGTCCCGCATTTTTTTGGCTATCATAGAAATATTTATGAATATGTTCTTTTAAGTAGAACTCTGATTACTACGTAACATACGTATACGCATACATACACACGTATATACATGAAAGGCTAACAAAGCAAAAAATAATACTGGCGTGTGTCTCTAATACAGTGGAAAGAATATTAGATCACAAGTTAGACCACCTACCTCTAATACTGAAGATGGTCGGAGTCTTAAGGCAAGTCTCAGCCTTTCTGATCAACTCTTAGTATCCTTGTTATTTAAAAAAGAGACATTACACCACCTTCAAAATACTGGTGTGACCCTAAGCAGAATAACTAGAATGAAACGGAAGAAGCTATTAAAAGATAATGTCTCATCTAAGAGCGTGCACAGTATAAAGCTCTCGTGTTATCACCAATAGCAAGAACTTCAAAAGATACTAATTTTAAAAATAGCAGTGGAAATTGTGTGTGGATGTTATAAGAAGTTTCTCTCTTTTTTCTAAATTTCTGATGAGACACACACATACAGAATCGTATTATTTTTTGTCTATTGGGTCAACAATTCATCAGCAAGATAAAAATGGACTTTTAAAATTTGACCTCTGCTCTTTCGTCCTCTTTTTCACCACCAACCTCACATCAGAGATGAAGCTTCACCATGCAGGGAAGGATCCTAAGCTCTAGCATGATGTACGCACACAGAAGAGTTGCCCCTAGCTTTTGTCCCGGGACGGAAATGTCTGCTAGAGCAAGTATCCAGAGCCCAACAAGGCCAGTCAGAGAGCCCAAACATAACTTGGTAATCTCCCCTTCTCATTTCTTCATTTCCTATTACTTCGGTTTGCTTTGGAGTGCGTGCAGAAATCTAAGTGCATTTTTGGCAAGCAGTTAACTGAATTATCTTTGCTTATTCACAGAGTGAACAGTGTGATGGAGAAAATCCAAATAGGAAAGAGAAAGGGAAATGGGGAAAAGTCAATTTCCCATCTTAAAATACTCCTCGGATTAATAAAATTGCTCATCCATGTTGAAGGTTTAGAGGTCTAAGATAATTGTTCCAAGATGTAGCTGTTTAAAGGCATCCGATATTAACTACGATACGCTCTTTATGGATCTGTGTTTCATCTATTTAGATGTTACGTGCCAGCTGAAGAAGGCTAAGAGAAGATGGTATTTCCCCGGGGAAAGCTGTGTTTATTCTGTTTATTTATAAGTCTTCTAGGGTAAAGGTGGAGAGTAACTTTCCTGGGAGGGACATGTACCATGCTTCCAGAATCATCAGGCTCAAAGAGGTCTGGAGAGGTCATCCTATCATCACCTGGTCGCCACATGTGATCCACGGGCGTGAAGTCTAGTACTGCACTCAGGCTAGCAATCTGCATTTTAAATAGTACTACAAATTTAGAGACCTAATGCATGGTATATTAGCAAGACAAATTCCAAATACATGCACATAATTATACGTAGAAGCGATTCTAAAAATCATCTGATCTGAGTTCCAGGTTTTATAGATGAGGAAATCAAGGGCTTAAGAGCTTAAAAACTTGCCAAAGGTTGAGAAACACCCCTCAGACATCTTCTGTCCATCTATAACTTCACAGTATTTCTACATTTTCTTTAATATTCTGCCAGACCTTTAACTATCTTGAATTTAAAATACCGTCATCAAAATCTTCAGTTGGTGTCAATCGTCCACAAATAAAGTTTCCTAGTAACAATTTCGTATCATCAAAAAGTGAACACCACTAGTTTGGCCCCTATGCGTCGAAATTTAGCAAAGGGATGTAAAAAAATAGCAAGAGATTTTTCGAAACCACTTAGGCCACCATCTGTGCTTTGAGGGGGAATTTCTACTCACCAAGGCCCCAGGGCAAGCTCCCTAAAAGTTGTAATATAAGAAACAGTCTTTAAAAATGGCAGCAGCTTTAGAGACAGCAATCAGCGAGACTGTGTTCTCTCTTTGGCTTTTTGCTGCCCTCTGCCCCAGCTATCCAGTTTTCATGAGACTTCAGTAACCCTGTCAAAGCCACTGAATGGCTCACCATGGGATCCAAGGTAATCCATTGAGGGCAACTACATAATTAATATGGGGGCCATTGGCCTCTAGCAATTAGAGTGGCTTGATAACGTCCAGAAACCTGCATCATAATAACATTATCTGTGAGGAACTCCTTCCCCTGCTAAGTTGACAGTTAATCCACTATACAAACTTAACATCCCCAAGAGCCATCTTTTTCTCACTGCACAACTGAGGTTTGAGTAACAAAGCGACTCATCTAAAGCCCAAATTAATCTGAGAACACTCAGCAATAAAAGAATATAGTATTGGCTATCGATATCATCATCAACTAATACCAGCTATCAACTGCTTGCTGGACAACAGAACATAAGCTAGTCCCAAGTACATTGTTCCTGTTTCACCCATCATTAGCAGCCATATCCTCTTTGTTTTCTTTTTAAACTGATTAAAGTTGAACACATTAAAAGCAGACCTTTATCACTTATACTGGACTTGCCATCTCTGAACGATACAGAGGCAGAGAGTGACACTTCCTAAGAATGTTGATGCTAAGACCCAACCCACCCTCAAATATTCCCTCCCACCTGTTACAGAATCTATCCTGAATAAAACATTGAAATACAACCTAAATAGTAAATTAGGGGGGAAAATAGCAAGAATTCTTTCTTTTTTGTAGGAAAAACAAAAACATGGCAGCACGCTTGTTTCCTAGAGGGAGAAAGCACATTCAGTAGAGAACCCTAAGCTCCATTACATGTAAAAAAGTGTTGAAAACCACACACAATAAGAACCCAAGTATGTTTTCAACAAATTATCTTCTCCTGAACTGTGATAGCAATCATATGAGATTATAAATAAGGAATTGGAGTTTCCACGTGAGGAGAAAAATGTACTCATAGCTTCAGCTCCCTTATCTGCGCAGTAGAACTTGAAGCAATTCTTCGGTTTAAACAACAGGTGGCGCTGTCATTTCTACATTTCCCCTGGCAAGAAACCTTTGCAGTTTGTGATTTCACCTTCCAGGAAGCGGGAACAGTTTTTTTAATCACCTCTGTGGATGGCGTGTGCATATGTTCCCATGTGGTAAATGCAAATGCATGCAGAGAAACACTGAGATGTGTGTAAATGCAGTTTTTACCAATGTAAATACCAGGGGCGTTTACTCATACCTCTCCCCGCAGAAGCATCTTCTACACCCTGGCACCATTTCCCGTAAGGAAACACCACAGCCAGAGAAATGCAGAAGGGAAATATTCCATCAGGTAAGGTCTGATTTTCAATTACCACCTTCCATGTGCAGATAACAGAAAGGACATCGCAAGGTCCTGGGGCACATTCTAGGCCTTCTAACTCCTAGAAATCTGTTGTGTTTTTAAAATTCACATCAAGAAAAAGCACTCTAATGTTTAGTAAGCACTGTCTTCCCTCATCTGCCCTATAAAAGCATGCTTAATATTTGAAAGGAATAAATGGGGACAGGAATTTCATTTCCACAAAGAAAACACAGAATTCAGGAGTGTTTTTCAAATGTGCCAAGAAGACAGATTACATTTTATAGACTTTTTGCATGCGAGAAAATTGCCATGTCAAGAATCTCTCACCAAACACCCACAGTTCACTTTTTCCCCCACACGCATAATTTCATTGTGTAGCAGCAGGTACTATAGGAGTTCTAGCCTATAATGTTAACCGTTATTGGTTTCATATATTAAATGTGTTTAATTTTGAATTTGTGGGGTGTTTTTAATGGGGAATTTAATAATGCAAATCTTGCTGCAAGGATGAGATCACACTGCCTGATGGGCAAGTCACAAGCCTAGAGGGACAAGCCAGGTATGGGAAAGTCTGGTGTGTGCTCAGAAACATACCTGTATAAAAGTAGATGGGCAGGGAGGAGAAGAGTTGCAGGGAACATCACCGGCTGTACTACAAAGTGCGCTGTCCCCATGTCCCTGTGACATAGTATAAAATAGCCACACTCTTGCTTTCTGAGAACAGAGGGCTGGAAAATCCCATTCAAGAGGACTGCTGGTATCCAGTTTACACTATCTTAATAGTATTTTACAAATACACAAAGAATGCAGGAGAACATCAAAAACATCACCTAGAGTTAAAAGGCCACGGGGCAATTTGTTAGCAATTTTGCATTAAGAGAAAGTATCTGTTCTAAAGAACAAATTGTGAAGAGCAATCCACATGATTGGGGTTATTATACTTGTGCTTCCCGTAGGAAGTAGAGTTTCACAACATAGCATGAACTTTGAATCAAGAGTCATGGGCACTAGGCTAGTTAACCACAGTCAAATAGTAAATCTCTCCAGTTTCTCAAT
>CAUYQV010166145.1:0-12955 GCA_963574575.1 Galagoides demidoff
TAAGTTGTATCTTTTGTTTGAGAGCTATAGATTAGTTTCATAAAAGGGCTGTGTACATTGGATACTTTTTCTTCCATTCCTGAGATACTTTGCTAAGAAGCACATTTTCCAGTTCCATCCATGTAAACATGAAGGAGGTAGAATTTTCCATACTTCTTTCCAAAAAGGTTACAATCTTACGAGCAGTACAAAAGTGTTTCCTTCTCTCCACATTCACACTAACATCTATGGTTTGGGGACTTTGTGATGTGGGTTAATCTTACTGGAGTTAGGTGATATCTCAGAGTGGTTTTGATATGCATTTTTCTGATGATTAATGACAATGAGCATTTTTTTCAGATGTCTGTTAGCCATTTATCTGTCATTTTTGGTTCAGCTCTCTTGCCCACTTATAAATGGGGTTGTTTGCTCTTTTCTTATTGATTAATTTGAGTTCTCTGTAGATTCTAGTTATCAGGCCTTTGTCAGATTCATAACATGCAAAAATCTTATCCCATTCTAAAGGCTGTCTGTTTGTCTTGGTTGTGGTACCCTTAGCTGTGCAGAAGCTTTGTAGTTTGATCATATCCCACTTATTTATTTTTGGTGTTGCTATAATTACCAGGGATGAAGGGTCTTCCTTATAGTCTTTTCCCAGGCCAATGTCTTGAAGTGTTTTCCCCACACTCTCTTCTAGGGTTTTTATTGTTTTGTGTCTTAAATTTAAGTCTTTTATCCAACAAGAATTTGTCAGTGGTGAGAGGTGAGGGTTCAGGTTCAATCTTCTAAATGTTGCTACCTGGGCTTGGACAGTTCAGAGGCCACCTATACTGACTTCTTCAGAGTTCAAAACTGAGGTGATAATTGGTGGGACCACACCTACAGTGCATCTTACAAGGGTACATGTGAAACTTACTAAATGTAGAACATAAATGTCTTCACACAATAACTAAGAAAATGCCATGAAGGCTATGTCAACCAGTTTGATGAAAATATTTCAAATGGTATATAAAACCAGCACATTGTACCCCATGACTGCATTAATGTACACAGCTATGATTTAATTAAAAAAAAAAAAACTGAGGTGATGTATGAGTTAGTGGGAGGGTGTTCAAGAATCAACCTCTTCTCACATCACCCCTCAGTTTTAAATTCTGAATAAGTCAGTATAGATGGCCTCTGAACTACCTAACAACATTTATAGTGACTCTCTGTGGGTCCCAGAAAAACCCCACAGTGACCGTCTTTACCATAACACAGTACCCATTGCTGCCTCTACTCCCTCCTTCACCCCACTGCCCTGGCCACTGCAGGAAGAGTAGGTGCTAGGTCACTGTCATCACTATCTTCTTCAGTCCCCTGCACCTTGGTTTCCTGCATGTTGACCTGAGTGTCATCAGGGTCCTTTCCCACCTCCCTCGTGGCCCACCCACACCCCCAGAACTGGTAACTTCAAACAAAAGCCCACTGAGTAAACCACTTTCTCTTAGTAAAATTAGTTACCAAGTGAGGTCTAAGGAGTTAGGTGTTGGTTCTCAGCTTTCCTCTCATTTTAATACAGATTTCATGGTACTCAATACTTTTATTTTATAGTTTGGGACTATGGCCATTTCTGTTTTTCAGAAAAGAAAGAGGCTTTTCTTTCCTTTCCCTTTTTTTGTTGTTCAGTGAATTTTAAAGGAAGGAAACAATGACTTGATGCTGTGATTTTTTTAACCTGAAATAATTCTTTCCCAACTTCTTTATAAAATAGGGCAGGGGTGGTGGGATGCACTGTTTTAATCCTTCTTGCCTGAAGAGTTGGAGTCTGACTGCCTCCCCCTGAGTTTAAGCATTTATTTCTCTGACTTTCTCAGCTGATAGAATATAGTAGAAGTGATGAACCCAAACCTTAATAAATTGGTGATGTCCACACAATGTGTCTTGGAACACTTTCTCTGAGAGCCCTGTACTGTCATCAAAGAAGTATGACCAGCCTTGAGAAGGCCATGCTGACAGATCACACAGAGGTGCTCTGATGGGCAGTCCAGGCTGAGTCCAGTCCCTGGCCATCCCCATCTATTGAGCAAAACTACAATTGCCCCTCCAAATGGACCTGTAGACCAGCTGAAGACCCATGAGTCACCTTAGTTTATACTGCATGGAATAGAAGAAGCACCCACCTGATAGTTCTGACCCACAGAATAGTGAGATACGTAAGTAATAAAGTGGTAGTTGCACTAAGCTGTAGAGTTTTAGGATAATTTGTTATACAGCAATGAAAAACCTTAACAAGAGAGTATGAATCTCATTCAAATCTCTAACACTCACATTATCAGTGTGGCTAAAAAATCTCAGGTGGTTTACATAACAAGAGTCCCACCTTGAGTCCAAGAGAAATTTACACATATCTGGTCAACCAGTGGGATAGGTCTGTTCACACAGGCAGAGAGGGGATACTGAAGGGCCTCTTGGGTAAGGAATGAAGCTGTGCCTACTTCAGGGACCCAGGCATGTTTAGTGGGTAGCAGGTTGGTCCAGCGGAGTCTTTTTGCTGAGGGGGACGAGCACACACATTTGGTCCACTAACAGAGCCTTAGTGGTTAAAGGGAGTCAGAACTCTGTAATCAAGTTTCAGCTATTAATGAAAGCCATCCCAAACCCAGTCCATCCAATGGGGTATGTATCTGTGTACTGAGGAAGGGTGGATTTGTGAGCAAAAATTGAAAAGAGCTGCTTCACTCAACCTGTGAAAGGGACTACAGGCAACTGTACTTGCCCCATCTACATCAGCACTTAACACAGTGGGGAAGACCCACCGATTTGACCTCCCAAAAGATTCCCGGGTGAAAGGAACTGCAGAAGGACGTGTCATGCCTAGTGCTTGGGCTGTCCAGCACAGCAGGAATGTGTCCACCCAGAGGATAGCAACCGAGGAATGAAATAGCTAGCAGAGCAACTAGGGACACTGCTATGCTGGCTGAGCAATGCTGAGCCTGTTGGGGAAGGACTCCATATGCTGAGAGGCAGCAGGAACTCCCAGAGTGACTAACAGGGCGCCAGCCACCATCTGCCCAGCAAAGTAGGAAGGAGACCGATACACTGCTAAGTGAGAGCTGAAAACAGTGTGTCTGGCTCAAGCAGACTTATCCACTAGAACTTGCAGAACATACTTTTGGAGACTTTTTAAAGCTACAGAAGTCCCACGTGAGCATGTATTGCAATCAGCCTGCAACATTTGACTATTAGCGTTAGGGCACCTATGGTACCCCTAAGTAGTATGGGTGGTGTGACATGTTATATATATTGCTTTTCATCCATGGTTCCTGGCTCATAGCCCCTAGAGCCCTTGTATTTCCTAAGTGACTAGAACAATAAACAGTATTTGCCCTTTTGTCCTTGGTTCCTGAAACAGCTTTGGAACAGCTTCAGAACAATAAAGGGAAAAGTCTTTCCTAGCCATGGGATTCTTTCCACCTCCAAAACAGACCTCAGAAGTCAGCATCTCTCTCTTTCTCTTTCTCTCTCACCTTTTCCTGTCCTTTCACATGCTCCTTTTTCTCCCCAAAACAGGCCATGCGGACTAAAAAATATGGTCTTCCCCCACCTTTCTGTCTTAGAGCTGGGCATAAGGAAATTCTCTGTTCAACCTTGTCTGATGGTAGGTTGTAAGATCCCCATTTCAGAAGGTTCCTGCCCCACACCCAGGAAGAAATAATGGTGCACACAGAGGCCAACAAGAATCTGAGCCGTGTTGCAGGGTACTAGACCCTTATAGTCCAATCACATTGCTACATAATTGTCCAGGCTTCATTTATACCTGTCCATTGAAGTCTCCATGAAAGGCCCAAGAGGATGAGGTACCAAGAGCTTCCGGACAGCTGAACATGTGGGGGCTTACAGGGAGGTGAATAAGAACTCATTTATGTGCTGGGACGGTGATGCTCCCCAGAGGTCACGAAGACGCTGTCCCTTCCCACACGTCTTGCCCCATGCATCTCTTCATCCGTATCCTTTGTTATATCTTTAATAATAAAACAGCAAGTGTAAATGAGTTCTGTGATCTGCTCTGGCAAATTAAACTCCAAGAGGACATTGTGCAAACCCTGATTTATAGCCATTTGGTCAGAAGCACAGGTCAAACAACCTGAAGCTTGCAGTCAGCATCAGAAGTGGGGAGCAGTCTTGTGGGACTGAACCCCCGATCCATGGGATCTGATGCTATCTCCAGGCAGTGTTAGCATTGAACTAGGAGGGCATCCAACTGGTGTCCACTGAAAAATCCATTGTGTGGGGAAAACCCCACACACATTTGGTCTTGCTAATATTCTGTGTTGCTTGTGGTGGGAAAGCAGAGGAAAATGGGTTTGCTTTTTCAACACAACTGGCCCATGTTGTACAACTCCAGGAGGTGTCATTCATATCATATTCCACGTCCATGCCCCTTCCCCAGAGCACACAAATAGACCCCTAATGGTGCCCCCTGGAGTTGTGCAATGTGGATGTGTGGATCTGGAGCCTGGGACAACTCTGAATGCATTTGCTTTATGACCCAAAATAGCTGACCATCTGGGATCTTAGCTGTGTCCACATGATTTCAGCACAAGTGGAGAACTGGATAGAGTAAAATAGTATCCTGGATTTTTCATAATCCAGGTCCTAATTTAGCCTGAAAAATTTCCTCCTCCTAAGTACTTTCACATTAGATTAAAAACGCACTCAGCAAATCTACACAAGGATGAAATCCTATCATATTTTTCCAAAGTTCATGTGGACTAATTTATTGGTTATTTCTTTGGTATTTTCACCATCATTCAACGGAAAATTGTTTTTCATTAGTAATTAGATTATTTTTTGTTACTGGTTAGTAGTTAGTATTAAAATATGCCAAATACAAATAGGGAAATTTAATTTTATCAGCTAACAGGATGACTTTACAAATTCTTAGAGCTGATTTCCAAAGTCCTGTAAATTTTCAATGATGTTCTAGAAATAATTACTTTACTTATGGCATTACCCATTTTTTAGGTACATTACATTGGCTCAGCTCTTCACTTGTTTTTAAAACATTTGTACATTTTCTAGTTAAAGAGGCTTCTGAAAATTATGTTTTATTTCATGGAATAAAATAACATGAGCTCAAAAAATATCTGTACTTAATTGGAAAAATAAAACACATTTCACTAAAAGGAACAGAATTTTCTGAGAAATTCTGAGTACACATTGTTTTGCCCTTTAAAAAAATATTACTATACCATGCATGATGTAGAGAACTGTTGATTTGTTTTGTTTGATTTGTTTTGTTTTTTAAAGGACGATAACTATTTATAAGATGTTGCACTAAAACATTTTATATAAATTCAGAGACCTGTAGCAAATTATATTGAAAAAAAGTATTACTGAGAGACAAAAGAACCCCACATAAACAACTTAAGGCATTAAGAGCCTTAACCTATTGAAAAGTCAGAATAAATGTTGCAATATTGACTTTGTGTTTCTCTTCTTCCAAATTAGCAATGCCTAGGATTTGACTGAAACTATTTTCACTGTTGTTGCCATAAGAAAAGCCATATTTGCATAGAATTATATTTACTATTGAATTCTTCAATGCCACACAGGAGGCAGGGCACTGAGAATAGATGATAAATTTCTTTTTTGCAGTGAAACGAGATGCCTGGGTTGAATGGTGTGCAAAGCAACTGTTTCCCCTGAGTCCTTTCACATTTTTAATCCTCTAAATAGATTTGTGTTATCATGTCAAAGGCCTTAGTAATCAATCTACTTATAGTAATTTGCTGGGGGGAAAGAGTGCTTAAACATAGAAAAAACTTTCAACCATTTTTTTGAATGGGAAGGGGAGAGAAATATTTTTTAAAAATAGTAGTCAAGGTTTAGAGCAGAATATTTCAGTCTTTGAATAGAATTCAAAAAGATATGTCCCTCTCCTTCCTTATTGCCAGCACATAAAGTTTTATCTCTGGCTGTTCAGCTGCCCTAATTTCATTTCCCCATGTATTTTTTTAATCTCTGCAAAAAAATAAAAAGAAAAACTGCTATATTTGGCACTATTTTTACAGTTTTTGGCCGGGGCCGGGTTTGAACCCACTACCTCTGGTATATGGGGCTGGTGCCCTACTCCTTTGAGCCACAGGTGCCACCCTTGGCACAATTTTTAGTTTTGGAAAATTCTGATTCACTTTAAAGTTAGATATTATAGATTTATATAACAACTAGTGAGTTTTTCTGAGTAAAAAATCTGAAGTCAAAATTCTCAATGTTTTATCAAAAAGAGAAAAAGAGGCTGGGAGCGATGGCTTCTGCCTGTAATCCCAGTACATTGGAAGGCCAGGGAGAAGGATCACTTGAGGCCAGAAATTAGAGACCATCCTGGGCAACAAAGTGAGATCCTATCTCTACCAAAAAAAAAAAAAATAGCCAGGAGTGGTGGTGCTTGTTCTATACCTAGTTAGTTACTCAGGAGGCTGAGGTAGGAAGATTGCTTGAGCCAGGAGTTCAAATTTGCAGTGAGCTCTGATCTCACTACTGTATTCTAGCCTAGGCCACAGAGCAAGCCTCCATCTCAAAAAAAAATAAGAGAGAGAGAGATAGGGAAATAAGTAAATATCTAGCCATGACAATATTAGTCTTGGGAATAGAAATGGAAATTTAATGCTATTATTTCATGGTTGATTCTTACATAGATTTGAGTATACTGCAGTTCCCCTTAAAAATTATGTATATGATAAATGTATGTGTGTATGATATGTGTGTGAGTGTGTAGGTACATGTGTATAAATTAAAAGCCTGACTTTTACCTGGCAAACCTGCACTAAAATGTGGGTGTTATTCTCTGTCCACAGATGACAGTGTGCCATGTTTCCCTGAAAATAAGACCTACCCCCAAAATAAGCCCTAGCAGGATTTCTATGCATTTGTTAAATATAAGCCCTACCCTGATAATAAGACCTAGTGTTGGGCATGGCCATGCATTTCCACACAAAGAGAAGACATCCTCTGAAAATAAGCCCTAATGTGTCTTCTTGAGAAAAAATAAATATAAGACAGTGTCTTATTTGGGGGGAAACATGGTAGTTCTTATATAATTGTTTCAAATAGGTCATAGGGTTGAGGGTGGTCAATGCATTCTTTGGAGTACAATGCTAAATTTGATATGGCAATTTAAATACCAAAATAGAGTTATCAAGTAACTTGGTAGTTGGATATAGTAGTTTGCACTTGAGCAGAAAGGCCCAAGTTGGACAAAGTGTTTTGGGTCCTTTGCTTATAGAAGTATTCAATGTCATGGCATTGGACAAGGTCACTGAATGTGAGTATTTAGAAGGAGAAGGGCAGGATTCCCAGGGCAGAGCTTGGGAAGGGAGCAACATTTTAGAACAAGCAGAAGAAGCAGAATGAAAAAAAAAAGAAGAAGAAGAAGGAGAGGCAGAATAGAAGATTGAGGGAATGTGGCCCTCAAGGGAGGAAAAGAAGGGAATGTGGTCTACTGCCAACCATGTGAACTAGTATTTCAAGGAAAGAATCATCAACTCTGCCAAAGAGTCCTGAAAATGCAAGAAAATAGAGTAACATTGAATTTGGCCACACAGAGTTTTTTAATGACCTTGACAAGAGCCATCTCAGCGAAGTGAAGTGAGATAGAGGAAAGAGATGAGGGGAGGAAGAAGAGATGGGGAAATGAACTACTGTTTTATGAAGCTCAGCTATAAAGCGATGTGAAATGGGGTGATGGGAAGGGAAGGACAGAGGATTAGAAGAGAGGCTTAAAGGTGAGAGAATACAAGAGCAACACTCTGCACTGATGGAGGGAGCTGAGGTGACGCCCACCAGTGGGTATCGCTATAGCAGCAGATCTTGGAGAGCACATGCACATAAGTAGAAGTGTTAGCCTTTGTTCAAAGTAGGATCAGTTTGGAACCAGAAAGGAGGCAGAGAGTAAGTTGATGCAGAAAAGAAATTCCTCCTATTTGTTGATAATTGCTCAGTGAAGTGTGAATTATGGTCATTACGTGAGAGTTCTGGTACAGATGAGCTAAGGGGAAATGTCTTTTTACTCTATTTTCTAGATTTTCCTAATTAACGTGCATACTTTTATAATCAGAGAAGAGATTGTAAAAATGCATATTCTTTGATCCAAGATTTCTCCTTCTAGAACTTTATCCCAAGGAAGAGAACAAAAATTTCTGAACAAATATACTATTTATTATGGAGGTAGTCATAATAGCAAATAAAGGAGCGTGTATAAAAAACAGTAGAAAGATGCTTACTTAAGTCATGGACTTTCCTCAAAAGAGAAAATCACGTAGATATTAAACTGAAATTTTTGAAGAAGTATTTAACTACATGGGTCGGAGTCAGCATGTTAAGTAAAAACACGATCTGTGAAGCTATGCAGTCAATATGATACCACATTTCTAAAGATTAAAAAATTTTAAAAACGTGTGCATAAAAAAAAGAATAAAAGGGATAAAATAAAATGTTAATAGTGCTTATCTCTTGGTGATGAAATTTAAGTGATTTTTTTTCTTCTTATACCTTTTGGTATTCAGGGTTTTTGCTTTTGTTTTACACAGACTGTACATTATTTTTATACTTGGAAAAAAAATGTCATAACAATAATCACACATAGTCCAGTAGCCCATCATGGAATGTTGAAGTTTCTAGAGAAAGGTAAACTACACCAAATTCCCCAGCCCTTAACCAGATTATTTTTCTGTAACAATCTTTGTCCTGCAGTTACTTGCTGTGATACACAGTTCTGTGTACTCAGAGATCTGTGTTACTCCATCTTTGTTACAAAATTCTACTTACAGAAACTATATCTCTTCTCTGATATTTTACTTGTCTCTAAGCTAAGACTGGAAAGAAGAAAGATGTTAGGAATTCTTGGCAGATGGGGAATAACCATTACATATTCCTGTGAACACAAATGTCACATTTATTTCAACATCTATAAAACAGGTCCCTGTACCTAAAGTAATTCACAGAACAGAGAAGTCACATTGACAGCATAAACGTTCAAAATTTCCCAGTGTGCTATTTTTCTTCAGCCTCCAGACTGCTAATTTCTTTTCAAGAACACACAGACACAATTTCGCCTAGCCCAGGACCACCCCAAAGGGATTCCCATAGGGTAGTTGTTGCTTAACATTCGTTAATAGATTTCATAAAGTTATTCCTCTTAATAAATGAGATTGTGTCAGTTGTCCAAATCATAAATAAAGATCATATGTTGCTTTTTCATGTAGGTTTTATTTCTTAGATATAATTCAAAATTTATACCAGAGTGGGACCTATCTTTTCCTCTAATGCTTGAATAGCTAATCCAGGCATATTGAAATAGTTCAAAAGAGTAGTCAGTGAAAAAGCCATCTTCCACCAATGTCTCTCCCCAAAGGCAGCCAGTGTGCCCAATTTTTTGTACAATTTCCAGATAGTCTATATACAAGAAAATAACTGGAGCATTAGTGGAAGACTTAACAAGTCCCTTAGACATCATTTAGTATTCTTTATTACTATATCAAAAACCTTAAAGATGGTGGTCAGAGAAGCTTGTAATGTTGAAAATTAGAGGTCAGACAGAATTTAATATTTTTCTGAGATGAAATTATAAGGGATTGGAGGAAAGACTCCTTTTTTTTTTTTTATTCCAGTTTTTGGCTGAGGCTGTGTTTGAACCCACCATCTCTGGCATATGGGGCCAGCGCCCTACTCCTTTGAGCCACAGGTGCCACCCAGAAAGACTCCATTTTTTAAGTTGATTCTCATACCTCTTCTACCAACACATCAGATGGGTTAAATGAGGCATGTGAGTGGGTGACCATGTGGAAAAATACTAACCTATTCTGCTAGTAGCTTGTAAGTTGTTAATGTAATACTAGACATTTCGTGGTATAATTTTTTAAATAGTTCCACTCTTCCAGTTATAAGGTATGCATTAATCTTGACGTCTGTCACTCCAGTTATTGCCAGAGTTGATCTGTGATAGGACTCACCAGGCTGGTGGGTGCTTCCTTCTCTGATGTCATTTCAAAACTACGTAGATGAACAAATTTTTCATCTACTTCCATAGATCACTTTTCTAATCTCATCCAAATTGTTTCATTAATTTTTAATTAAATAAAAAAGTAATTTAAAAATTAAATTTTTAAATGTAAAAATGCATACATTTTAAAAAGGATTGCCTATCTTGTGAACCACAGATCATTGATGATGTTTGCCACTCCTCCCCTCCAGACTCTTTTCTTTTCTCCAGATTTTTTTGACTACCTCAGGGTCAGGGAACTGACTCACAAACTAAATCTGGCTCACCACCTCTCTTTAATAAATGAAGTCTTATTAGAACACAGCTATGCTTATTCATGTATTATCAACAGTTGTTTTCATACCACTGTAACAGGGTTGAGTAATTATAACATAGGTTGTATAGGCTACCAAGTTGAAATATTTTTTATTTGGACCTTTACAGGAAACATGCCCTATCAGTCTTCAGCTCCTGGGTCATGGGCTGGTAGAGGCCTGTGGCCTGTTAGGAACTAGGCCACATAGCTGCTGCAAGTGAGCAAAGCTTCCTCTGTATTTACAGCCGCTCCGCATACCTGGCATCACCACCTAAGCTCAGCCTCCTGTCGGATCAGTTTCAGCATTAGATTCTCAAAGGACCGTGACCTCTACTATAAACGGTGCATGTAAGGGATCTCCAGGGCATGCCCCTTATGAGAATATAATGCCTGATGATCTGAAATGGAGACAAAATTCCCTTCAACCATCTCAATACTAACCCCCAGCCCACCCCTGTCCCATGGAAAGATTGTTTTCCATGAAATAGTCCCCAGTGCCAAAAATTGGGGGGACTGCTGCCCTAGAGTATGGAGTCTTGGTTATGATAATGAATGGGCAAGAAGCATGAGTAAAAAGAGAAACCAAGAACTGATTTTAAATGTGGCAATAACAACATTACAGAGAATCATGGAGGAACATGCAAATTATATATAAAATCTCATGGATTTCATTTATTTCATATGTTTCAGTGTCCACACAGAAAATATTATAGTATGAAAACTTTCGTAGACATTTTGAATAAATTAAGCACATAGTTATATAGCTGACGTAGTGAACAGATTTTTCATCTACTTCTACAGATTGCTTTTCTAACCTCATGCTTCCTTCCAACATTGCTACAAGTTTTATAAACATGTCTCTACCTGTACCATGCAGATTAAAGGACATCTTTAAAGAGGAGCGTGGGAAAGAAGAAAGGCTCTAGGAATAATGAGGGCAAATAAAACTTCTTCAGGGCTGGGTGACTATGACATCTGTCACTCCAGTTATTGCCAGAGTTGATCTGTGATAGGACACGCCAGGTGGGTGGGTGCTTCCTTCTGTGCTGTCATTTCAAAACTACACACTTGGCCTTGAGGGTCAAACTGCAGATAAATAAACACTCATCTTCCAAGATACAGCAGTGAGAGCCGAACCCACTATAGTATGCCCAGCTGTCTTTGTTACTGGAATTTAAAGGTGGATAAGCAAACTGATACAAAACCATTGATAGGCTGATGTTTAACAAAGGATTTCTATTCTTCCCCAGTGGCTCCTGAATCGCCTTAGGTGATAGAGCCTGATATTTAACAAGAGTATTTTTAACCAAAGTAAAAGCAAATAAAGCTGTTCCATTACAATAGTACAATAAACAGGAAGGATAGAAATTTAACATCAGGCAGCAGTAGTTGTTTCTTTTTTTAGTGTGCGGAACTGAAATATGAGTGAAGCTATAATAACCACCCCTAAGGGTACATGTGACCTTTGACAACACGGAAAGAAAACATTTATAGTCTGAAGCTATGTCTCTCTGGTATTACAGAGTAAATGAAAAATAAATCTGATTAACAAGCTGTACTTTTCACAAGGACAAAAATCTTATAGAAGGATTCTGACTTGGATTTCTCCAAGTCTTACCGAAAGTAAACATGTCATAAAGTAACAAGAATGGAAACCAATTCTTCAAAATGAAGACAAAAGGAAAATATTCAAAGAGTAAACTTAGCTTGAAACATAGGTCCTAGCTCTTTGAATATTTCCATTGTTTATAACCAGAATACATGAGTAAAAGTAAATTTTCTTTGGTTCTACAGTCAATGAACATTTAGTAAAAGCAAAATATTCACTTTGTAACCCATGAAATTTATTTTGAGCACCCACTGTTTGCAATCTGACCTAATGGTATGGGGTATATGGGTCAGTGAAAAAAAAACAAAGACCTATTTTTCATAGAGCTTATATATCTATGAGAAGACCCATGTGTATAATAAATTATTATAAAAGGACAGAACAGATGCCATTAAGTCAAGGATCTTGAGATGAGGAAATTATCCTGGATCGGCCAATGGGCCCTTAATATAATCCTAAGAGTTTTAATAAGAAGGAGACAAGAAGGTCAGAGGGAGAAAACTCTGTGAGGATGGAAGCAGCAGTGAAAGTCATGCAGCCGTGACCTAAGAATGCCAGCAGCCTCAAGAAACTGAAAAGGGCAAGGAAACGGTTCTCCCCTAGAGAACCAGCCCTGCTAATCACACCTTGACTTGAGCCTGGTGAAACTGATTTTGGACTTCTGCCTCTCAGAATTTTGTGAGAAGATAAGCTTATTATTTTAAGCCACCAGAGTCATGATGCATTTGTTACAGCAGCAGTAAGAAACTGATACACAGATCTACTTCCTGCTTCCTTATAATGCCTCTCTCCATTTTGCTCCTTCATGAGAGGGACCCGCTTCTAGCTCTCTTTGGAAGTGCTCTAACCTTTCTCTTTGTTCTTCCTAAATAAAATTTCACTTTGTTACAACTGAAATAAATAAATAAATAAATAAATAAATACAATCTCTCTTCATCCATTTTCTAGTCTGGCTGGTGAGGGGCCTGGGGAAAACGCACTCCCATCAGAGGGAACAGAAGTACAAAGGATGTGAGATAGAACCAGCTTT
>CAUYQV010166149.1:0-48013 GCA_963574575.1 Galagoides demidoff
TTTTTGGGGTCGCAGCTCGCCTCAGGAAGGTTGAAGTGTGCTCCTCAATCTTCTCTCTTGGCTCTGCTCCAAACCATCAGCTAATTAGCTAAACTTCTGTCCTTTCAGCCTCCTTCTGGACGGGAGCTTCTGTAAAAAGCTCCCCTTTCAATTCTTTAAGCTTAATTATATCCTCCCTAATTATGTCCAAATTCTTGGTAACTTTGTCTTTAGTTTCATTGATTTCTTGAGACAATTTTTGGACTTCTTTTTCTACCTTCTCTTCAATTCCATTCATCACATCACCCTGATCCCAAAATCAGGAAAGGACCACACACACACACAAAAACCTACAGACCAATGGCATCAATTAATATCAATGCAAAAATACTCAATAAAATCCAAGCAAATAGAATATAGCTAAACATCAAAATATTTATACATCACAATCAAATGGGCTTCATCCTAGGGATGCAAGAGTGGTTCAAGATATGAAAATCCATAAATGTAATTTAGCACGTAAATAGAAGCATATGACACTCTCAACAGATGCAGAAAAAGCATTTGACAAAATTCAACATCCTATTCTGAGAAGAAAACTTTATAGGCATAGATGGGAGATTTCTTAAACTGATAGAAGCTATCTATGACAAACCCACAGGAAATATAATACTGAATGGAGTAAAACTGAAAGGATTTGAACTTAAAACTAGAACCAGAAAAGGATGTCCACTATTGCCATCACTGTTCAACATAGTGCTGGAAGTCCTAGCCAATGCAATCAAGCAAGAAAAGGAGATCAAGGTTGTCCAAATGGGGAAAGAAAAGGGGAAACTATTGCTTTTTGCTGATGATATATTCTTATACTTAGAAAGGACCCAACCACAAAACTCCTGGAAGTGATCATATCTTGGGATATGAAATCCATGTTCACAAATCAGTAGCTTTCATCTACACCAATAACAGTCAGGCTGAGAACCAAATCAAAGACTCAATGCCCTTCTCAGTTCAATGCACATTGACTGAGTAGATGTTACTCATTTTGCATCGTGTCACACTGACAGATATTAACAAATGGAAGACCATATAATGCTCATGGATGGGAATAATCAATATTGTTAAAATGTCTATATTACCCAAGCAATCTACAGATTTGATCAAACACCAAGTTCTCATTCAAACACCATTGTCACACTCCAAAGTACTTGAAAGAAATTATTCTTCAATTATTTCGATTTTCAGTTACTTGAAAAAACAGTTCTTTGATTCATATGGAATGAGACAAAGCCCTGAATAGCCAACACAATCCTACAAAATAAAAACAAATCAGGAGGCATCATGTTATATGACTTCAAATTATAGTACATGTTTACAGTGATCAAAACAGCATGGGTTTGGCATAAAAATAGAGACATAGGAACAGAATGAAGAACCTAGAAATGAAAACAGCCTCGTGTCACCATCTAAATCCTTGACAAAACAAAAAGAAGCATACACTGGGGAAAAGAATCCCTACTTAACAAATGGTGCTGGAAGAACTGGTTAGCCACATGTAAGAGGCTGAAAATGGACCTGTACCTCTCACCACTCACAAAAATCAATTCACACTGGACAAAAGATTTAAATCTAATACAAGAAATGATGTAAAGTGTGGGAAAACCTCTTAATGATATTGGCTTTGGGTAAGAATTCATGAAGAAGAGCCCATTTGAACTGCAGCAAAAACAAAAATAAATAAATGGGACCTAATCAAATTAAAAATCTCCTGCACACCTAAGGACACAATCAACCAAGCAAATAGACAACCTTCAAAATGGAAGAAGATATTTTCCTGTTACAAACTGGACAGAGTGCTAGTGACCAGAATATACAAAGAACTCAAGCAAATCAACAATAAAAGAGCAAACAATCCCATTTGTCACTGGTCAAGAAGACAAATGACAACCCCTCCAAAAAAAAAAAAAAAACATGAAAAATGCTGATAGCCCCAAATCATCAAAGAAAAGCAAATCAAAACCACCCTGGGATATCACCTAAACCCAGTAAGATTAGTCCGCATCATAAGGTCCCAAAGCTACAGGTACTGGCGAGGGTGCACAGAGAGGGATACACTTAGGTACCATTGGTGGGATTGGAAACTAGTATAGTTTTTTTTGGAAAAAACTATGGAGAATCCCTCAAAAGCTAATATAATCCCATATTAGGTATCTACCCACAAAAAAAAAAAAATCATTTTACCATAAGGACATTTGCATTCAAATGTTTTTAGCAGTTCAATTCATAATTACAAAGATGTGGAAATAACCCAAGTGCCCATCAACCCATGAGTGGGTCGGTAAACTGGTTATGAAGACCATAGAATACTATTTAGCTAAAAAAAAAAAAAAAAAGACAGAAAGTTTGCATCTTTTGTATTTACCTGGAAGAATTTGGAGAACAAACTCTAAAGTATCTCAAGAATGGAAAAGCAAGCATCCCATGTACTCAATACTAACACGGAAACTAGTAGATCAACAACCATAGGCCCACATGAGAGAAAAACACAATTAAATCCAAGAATGGGAGAGAAGGAAGGGCATCTGCAAGTCCCCACCTACAGGGCACAATGTAGGGGGAGTGGCTCACTTCCCAGGTGAAGGACTCAACAGCAGCTCAGGCTTTGGACTTTTCCTTAAAAACACAAATAATGTAACCTAACCATATGTACCTTCATACTAACTCTAAATAAAAATAATAAAGAAGCAATAGGAAAGAAAAAGAAGAATTCTCAACACCCAGGAATCAGAGAAATCACACGGTCACTCCAAGGTGGAGTCCATCAATTGGTGGTGGGGTCCAGATTCTCAAATATCATGCCTGAGAGGACCCTGGACTTCCCAGACCTCGTGCCTATTAAATCCCCATCCCCCACCTCACGGGGCCTTTGAGAGGTCTTACACAGTCCCAGATACAGAGCTTTCTGCCAGACATTCAAAACTAGCATTTCACCTCAGAGATGTGAGAGCAGATATAAGAAATTTTAGCCCAAAGAGTGATTTTCCCCCAAGGCTGTGATGAGCACCTGAAGATGGGGTTTATAATGGAGGTGCCATCACAGCTGCAACTACATTGCTGTGGAATTGTGACACTGTCCTCAAGCACAAGCTAAAATAAGCAGCAGCGTTGAAACCAGGCTTGGAAGAGCAGCCAGGACCTATAGTCATCTTTTTCGAGATCATCACCTCTCCTGGTCTCTTCCATTTCCAGCTAAAAAGACAAAGAAGTTTCATGGGGGGAAAACTTAGTGCAAGAACAGGAAGTTTTGTAACTGGAGAAAAATCAATTATGAAGAAAGTTGGTCTCTGACTGGAGGCAACTGTCACACGGCAGCTGCAATAACCTGAGGGCTCCCAGAGAGTTCACCAGAGTTCAATTCCCTGCTGGCCAGCCCTGAGCCTGTGAGCAAGGCCCAGGTATTGTCCCAGAGCCAGTCATCTTAACATTCCACTGGAGTTTAGAATCAAGGCCACAGGATCTGCCGTCTCCCATCACACAGTGCAGCATAAAATACAACTCTTAGTGAAAGATCAGTAGCCAATGTTAATACAAAAGGAGGCTTCTCCAAAAGTACATAAACCACTTACTTCACTGATCTGCTTCCATATATCAAGATGACATGGAGCTTCACAGTATCAATAAAAATGTTCCAAGTCACAGGAGGGAAAATTTAAGATTGAGATTCACACAGGACATCAGGTAGAAAAAAACAAGCGGAAAATTAAATTTATCCCTTCATCATCGGGATACTATATTGTATGTGTGTGTGTGTGTGTGTGAGAGAGAGACAGACAGACAGACAGAGTGTGTGCCTGCACCCATATGTGTGTGTATAAACGTACATACCCATATGTACATACACATACATTGCATGTACATCGGTGCAAGGCTATAAACAAGTCCCCAGGCTGCGTGTGTCTATGCAGAAACCTTTTGGTACCACAGGATGCTCTGCCAAAGCTGTCAATCTTCCTTTCCCTCAAGCTAACTGGGTACAACTTAGCTAATCGTTGTGTGACTTCCTTCCCATTAGCAGAGCTCCAGTCCTCTTCCCACTAATTTAAAGACTAACAACCCCTCCTCCACCCACACCTCTGATGCACACTTCAGGAGTTCAATGCCCACAAGGTCTGGGAGGTTTGCATCCCTGCACTGCTGCCAGGGAATGTCTATACCTTGTCAGCTGAAGATAATTTGCAAAAAGAAAACATGGACTTTTCCAGACTTTTTCACTGTAGTCTTTCCCATCTTGATTTTAATTATTTTCCTGACATTGTGATTATTCACAGGAATACACGTGGTGAATGCTAGTCTGAAGCCGGTATGTGTGCTGCATGCGCTGGATTGTGACAGGGGTAGCAGGACAGGCTGGGCGCTGAGGAGGCCCAGAACCTCCCAGCTTTGCGCTGCCACATGCAGGCTCTCACACCAGAGAAACACATCTGGCCTGCCGCCCTCCCTTGCCGGGTCTTTTCCCTTCCCTATGGGAAAGCTGGGGCAGTGACATGCCTCAGGACCCCTCCAGCCTGCCTGGGTCCTGGTGATGTTTTGGCAGGTGCCTGTGATAGTGCAGGCTCTAGACTTTCCTCTCCAAATGGATGAAGTTTTTTCATTTCATCTCTCACCCTTCAAAGTGTCTCAAACTTGGGAGAACAAAAGGGTAGTTATTGGCCCTCTGCATTGAAGTGACAACAAAAATGCTTTTCCTCCCCAAATCTAATAGTATTGATTCATATACCACAATAATGAGCTTATTTCATGGGGGTACCATTCACCCTGGCCATGAAATGATCTCAGGACCTATATGGCAGGGAGAACACAGGGAAAGATCCCCAAAGCAATGCTACGAACAAATGAAATAAATTATTCACTGGCCTATAAACACTTGAATTATATTCTGCAGAATATAATTTTAATCCCTTTAAAAACTTTAAATGCCTCTGTGAGGAGTACATGGGAAGCTTTCAGAGACAGTCCTGCTCTGACATGAATAAGCTGGTCACATCCTTTCCTAGAAGCAGGGATAGAAGAAGAGGAGTAGCAGCAAATCAGGGCATAGAGGGCGGGATGTTCCAGATGAAGAAGGGGGGGGCCAATACTCAGAAAAGACAGCCTGACCCAGGCCAGCCACATGCTATGCCCTTTCCTGATCACATGTCTGTTGGTGCTTCCGAGGAAATCCATCCCCGTTTTCCATGGATAAATTATTTCTATTATGCAAGAACAAATTTTTATTATATAATAATGCTACGTAATATCTGAAATGAAGGTCTCTTTCTCATGCGTGTACATACACGCAGGAAGCCCAGCAGGGCTAAGCCTGCTGCCATGCTGGGAAAAGAAGGTAGGCGTGGGGACCGGGAAACCCAGCTCAGGTCCAACTCCACTGCTTTGGAAGTGTACTTATCTTGGGCAGGAAACTTCTCTCTAACCTCAGTTTCTTCATCTGGGAAATTATTAATGGGACTCATCATGTGCAATTGTTCCATGGGACTAAGAAAAGATAGAACTCATGCAAAAGACTCAGCACACTTTTTTAGCAAACAATCTAACTGGATAAATGTTGGCTGTTAATATCAGCACTGGTAGTGGTTGTACCACTAGCAGCCACTGCAACTGCATCTACATTTAACTAGACACTTGGGATACATATTCTATGGATGGTCACTCAGCAGGATAATCTTCATATTCAAAAATGTCTTTAAGCTTATTATTCCCAATGCATGCACAAGGAGACCAAGGCTCAGGGAGTTAGTAATGTATCCAAGGTCAAGGTCACCGTTAACTGAGGGAGACTGACTCCAAACCCTGAACCCTGTGGTGGTATAACTCCCACCATGCACCCTGCTCTCCTAACCCACCAGGTCTAACCCAGCACACTACCTGGATTAGACCAGGTTAGACCAGGTACAGCCACCCAAGATGCAGGTCATGTTCAATAACAGGTTCTCAGTGGATACTTGTGTGAGTACAATAGACTTGCTGCCGCCACGTAGACTTGAAAAATTAAGAAAATGCTTTGATCTGATAACACTGCATTGCCTTCTGTACTGTGATATTCTCAATTACCTAATTTCTTAGTCATTAAAAGAAATTGATAAGACCAGAAAGTTCTTTACTTGCTTACTTCGATTTTGATGAGACACACTTTCTCCCACCTATTCTGGGCTGGATTTTATTTATCACTATGATTTTACTTGCCAGCGTCCCTGGCTCCTGTTTGGGTAACTACCTTTTCTGGAAAGTTTTGTAGCTGTGTTTCATTAAGATGAACACTTATACCTCTCCCGCTGGCCATGCAACAGGATGGGCATCACTTTGCACTTGGACAAACCCGCCGTTGATACTCAGCAAATGATCACTTAAATGAATCTCTTCAGGCCCTGGCTTCTTCCTCTGAGTAAAAGACTTGTCACTCTGCCCTTAAACTTTCCTGTAGGAAACAGGGCCTAAGAATCTGAACTAAACTTTCTCCTTACTAGCTTCTAGAATGGGGGAGCTGTGTTGTATTAATGCAGTGGTCCTTAACTAAGGGCACCTTTGCTCCCCAGGGGACATTTCACAATGTATGGAGATATTTTTGTTTGTCACAGCCAGGGGAGCTGCTGGCATCTGATGGGTTAAGGACAGGATGTTGTGTGAAATCCTGTAATCTCAGGGCAGCCCTCTTTCCTCAAACAGAATTATCTGGCCCAAAATATCAATACTGCCAAGGTTGAGAAACTCTGTATTAATATGATATTCTAGAAACACAGACATTTGCAAAGCACTTTAAAATTTACAAAAGGCTTTGAGCATGCTCCCTCCCTTGATCTTACAACATTTCTCTGAAGTAAGAAGAACAGATTTCCCAATATTCATTTAGCTGATAAAGAACTGGCTGGTGATGGCAATCCCTCTGAGACAGCACAGATATGGCGTCCACATCAGGACCCATGGGTCCAGACATGTGGATGGACTGTGCCTGAGCCTGTGCCTGTGCCTCAGGCTCAGCCCTCCTTTGTTACGTGGCCATGTTCTTATATATGTGATACAGTCTGACTTTCCAGAAGAGTGACGTTGTTACAAACTCTTCCAATAGCCTGTGAAAGTAACAGGGGCCAAATGTTTCTTTCCCTCTCAGTGGTATGATGGAACCTAATAATTTGAAGTTTATGAGGCACATCTTCATGCACAGATAAAAGTTCTAAAATTGATCCTTCGACTAATGAGCACAGCCTTCCTGGCTAGCAGATAGATTTTAATAGTTGCCTCTCTTCCTTCCATAGCACTCTTACTGGCAAGTAGAAAAAATGTTGTTGGTATATCTATCAGACTTTTAAAAATTCCTGCCCATGAAGGGACCTTCAATTTTAAAGGAAGCCCACGTGCACGGCCTCTGTGGTTACAGGCCAGTCCCAGGGGCCTGGCTCCCTCTCACCAGCCAGTGCACATGCCACCTGCCTATTTGGGTGAGAACATGAGTAGAATGATAACATTTTTTCATTTCCCCCTAGTAGACCAGGAGCCTTCCTAGTGAAGGGAATTTCTACCAGGTTTCTCTAGTTTTCACAGTGAAAGAGAGTATGGAAGGATTAATACAAATTCATCTTAAGTATAGTGTTTGTGATGTGATTTGAGGATTATCTTCTGAACAGTCCCCAGCCAGAGATGACATTAATTCCTCAAAATTGAAGTTCCATCACCCAATATTCACTAGTCCCTTCTCTTTCACTTCAGTTTGAGGGAACTGCTGGGTACCATGGTGCCTATAGCTAACAGTGCCATATTGCACACTTAAGTATTTATTGAGAGGATAGAACTGATGTTAAATGTTCTTAATGCAACTCATTTTTTTAATATAAAATCCCCTTAAAAATCATCAGTGATCTTGGAGAAGAAGATCACAAATACAGGCTTCAACAAAACTTTGCACTAGCACTTAACTCTGTCAGACACTGCACGTGCTCTGCAAGCGCAGGAGCCTTAGTTCAAATCTCATGTCTCCCACTGAGATGAGATTCAAACATACACACAAGTATGCATAATTTGAGACAGATGAAGCTAAAATGGCATGTGACCGACATGTGACCACATGTGATGACATGTGATGACATCTGACACTGCGCTTGTAAACTTTATGAGTCAATAACCAGACTGCTGACGTGAGAGGCCACCCCAGCCCCAGATGTGAGAGACAGAGCAGACAGCTCTCACTGAAGAAGTGAAAGGTTTGGGGGACACTGTGGCCGTGTCTGCAGGACCAGGTGGCATGCTCCTTCTTAGAGCAAACAAGACAGCAGGATCAGGCCTGTCACCTCCATATCTCTGCCTGAGCTCATTCTGGCCAAACAGATCCCCAGGCCCTGATCTCCACTCTCTGCATTAGAATATTTCCTAGGACATTGAGAAGGCTGAGAAAGGTACAGAATCAGCTCCAAACAGCTCTGCTCCGAGACACAGGTGGACTGGGCAGGCCAGGCAGGCCTCCCCATGCGGTGCCCTCTGGGGGCAGCAGCCCCACCTAGCCTTGGGAAGCCAGGCTCGCAGTGTTCATCATTTAAAGTCTCTAACATCTGCTGGGCAGCCTCATTATAAATTCATAATGAATATATGTGACAAACACATCTGTATAAGGAAAAAAATAACATTTCTGTGATTTAGGTGCAAGCCAATGCTCTTTGTGCAAGGAAGCATATATTTGAGGGGAAATTTATGTTTTTTGTTTTTAATTGTTTTGTTTTTCTCCTAATGTTTGAGAAAATGCTTGCCACAGACAAGTATTACTTTTAAACTCTACCATTAGGCTTAAAGTAATAAAAAATGAGATGCTCGAGTTCCTTGCCCTACGAAGAACAAAATAAAACAAAATGAAGTAAAAACCAGGTTCCCAACAAAGAATTACGACTGAGTCAGGATGCAGGAGATACTCATTCTGGAGAGCACAGGCTACGGGTCTGAAGGTGAGGTCATACATCTCTGCCCAACATGTCCCCACTCTGGGGACGCAGGCAGGCTGCTCCAGGCCTTACCGCTCCCCTCTGCATGACAGCAGTAATAGCAGCTTTATCATTGTGCCACCAGGGGTGAGAGGAGCCCAGGTAAGCAGCACAGTGCCAGGCATGCGGGAAGGGCAGGTGGATAGCAGCTTCCACCCTGGGTCTCAGTTTCTGGAGCTGTGCAGTGGGAGGAGGGCTGACGTGGATAAATAGAAACAGATCTGACTCTCATTCCAGAGGCCTACAGTTCTAAAAAGACAAACTGGAGGTTTTGAAACCCAGACAGATGTTTTATTAGATCTGTGTGGGGGTGGGTAGATAGACAGATGTAGGATGATTATAGATGGACAGACGGACATATAGATGTGTTTTCACACAGGAAGCAATTAGAAATGCATACAACATGTTAATCACAATTACCTTTGACAGTGTGATTGGAAAGACAGGGGAAGGAGAAAGTTTAGGGAAAAAAAAAAAATCAACCTGAATAGTGACTGTAGGCAGATCCAGAGACCAGTGTCCTGAAGAGCCAGGGCTCAACACGTGGGTGACTGTACCTGAGATGGGGTCTCTGTGCCTGGCAGGGAGGATAGGGAGATTTCACAGAATGCTCTGGATTATATGCATGTCTGCAAGCCAGGTTATGTAAAAAGGAAACAGTTTTAAAATGTGGGAAACAGGATTCCCCACCTCCCTCACACATCCCTCAGGCTAATTTGCTAACTTGAAAGAGCACACACGTTAATTCTCTCCTGCTGGTAGGTGCAGGGGGGTACACAGGGCTGGGAAACTGACTTCACAGCCCCCATTGCTCTCAGGATGTGCTGGAGTCCACGGCGACACCTGTGCAGGCCTTGGCGCTAGTTAATCTCATCTGAGCATCACTGACGGGTGTGTGCCCCCTGGAAGCAGGTAGAAAGGACCCGTGACATGCTCATACCACACGGGGCAGGTTTAATGAGCTTAATGCTTTCGTCAGTGGCTTCTGCCCCAAAAGCAAAGATAAAGCTTGGGGCCACCTAGTGAATGGTAATTGCTGGCTCGCCATCCAAGAGCAGGTCAGGTACAATAATAATAGATTCCTTTTTTCCTGAGAAGAGGCAGCAGTGGACAGCTGGCAGCACTCAGCCACTCCCGGCTCTGTGCCACCAGTTAGCCAGTGGCCAGGTTGGAGACCTGGTGCACCAGGCCCTGCGTGGGGAGTGGGAGGTGACCCTTGGCTAGTGTGGCAGCAACAGTGACACTTGAGGAGTCAGAGTCTGTTGACAGTGGCTCGCGTTAGAGCCTCAGAGTGTCCCACCCTTCACCTCTTTCCTTCCAGACATGCAGCCAGTGTAGACACACAGAGATCACCAGCAAATCAGAACTGAACAGCCCCCTGTCACCTAGGGTAGTTGCCCTGCATCCCACAACACCCGCTGTGGGTGAATGTCATTGTACTACACATGCACATGTTACTGTCCTTGCTAAAATCAAAATAAGCATCCTACTTCCTGCCCCAAATCAACACCTTGTCCAGGTGGACCTGCCTGGAAGTGACAGAGTCCCCCAGCACCTGAGCCCAGAGGAAGACCACCTTGGGAAAGGGGTGCTGCAGCACTGACCCACATTTGAGGAGTGTGACTCCACCCACAGCAAAATGACCTGTTGACCTCTAGCTCTGAACTTTGAACCATTCCTCATCCTGTGGGGAGGGGAGCAGTGGATAAAAGGATGTAGGAAGTGATTTTTCCAACATTTCTCTTGTGTGGGGAGAGGCAGCAAATAGGTCCTCCTTTCTAGAATGGAAAACAGGGAAGATAAATTTCCCTTTTCAACATGGCCTACCCAACCAGTCAGCAGTTAAGCAGACGATTAGGGCAGCCTAGAGGGTCCACTACCCGTTGCCTCATGTTGCTACCTAGACAGCCACTTTAGGGCTGGAGCCTTCCTTCTCCTTCTGCGGGCTCCCGACTCCTTCTTCCTCCCAAAGTGCTTCCACCATGTAGAAAAACAGGTGCACAGAGGGAAAGGAGCAGCCATGCAGCCAAGGCGGAGGAGACTCAGAAATTCAAAACGAGGCCTCGCTTGTTTGGGAGTCAATTCAAGGGTTTATCTGTAGGGAGGACTTCCTAATGTGATCACTTATGTGTGTGAAGAAACCCACATCATCTTGTATTTGTTTTTGTACTAGAAGCTGGGTAACAGTGCTATAGCTGCACCCAAACAGGCCCCAGCTCAATCCTCCTCCCTAATTTGTAGCTAAGAGAAATGAGTCCTCCTCAGAAGTGAGATGCATTGTTGAAGTTCACAAAAAAAGTTAAAGTGAGCCACAGAGCCAGCTGCCCACACCTCTGAGTGTCCTTACTGCTCTCATCTTTTTGTCTATCACTTTCCATTTCTGAGGGATTAACTCTTATTTATTAAGCTCTCAAATTCCCGCTTCACTCAGAAATGAGATGAAGACTCTGGCCTGATTAATCTGGGGCAGAATGCTGGGGAGAGAGGGTGAAGTCATACTGTTTTCCCTCAGTCATGTTTTAAAATTACAGTTGAAATACACTAGAACAAGCCCTTCACTGGATGTTTTCCTGCCGGGTTGCCCCACCTCCTGCCTCCTCTCCCTCCATACCACCTGCATCTCCGACCCTGTGGGTCCCTGATTATTTATCTTCAGTGAATCTCTATTTGAACAAGTCCTGGTACTTGAGGGTCTTCAGATATAATTCAACAGTTTTAGGGATACTTTTACACTTACGTTTTTATTTCTGATAGTATAACAATGAATGGGAGCATATTCTGGGTCATCAGGATGCTCGATGTTCACCTCATACCAAGAAACTGCCTCCTTTATAGAATTGTAGGAAGCAATTAAAGTGCTTGGAATCGTTTGTGTTTACAAGAGTGATGGTGACAAGTCGTACTTCTTTAATACCAAAAGCTAATGAGAAAAGAACAGAGGCCAACTAAATACATAAATTATTCTTTTTTTTCAAAGTGAAGGTCAAATGACCTCAATGTTCACTGTACGAATAAAGGTATCTCAGTCATTTGAGCAGAGGGGTGTGGTGTAAGAATCTAGTCATCACTGCACATGGTAACAGAGGCACACCAAACTCAGAGGCCCACATCTCGGCAGGCAGACAGCCTCATGCCCAACACCAGAGTCTGCTCTTAACTTACGCATTATTGGGTTTTAGTCTCATGTATATTTAGTAATATATTTCTTTTTATTTTATAGCATTACTAAAACTATATACATGGCATTCCTTACTAATTATTGTATTTTAATTCTTTAACATACTTTACGAAGTTAAAGCACATTAAAGTACTACATGTACTTTATAGGTACCACACATAGTGCATTTCTGAGCATCTGTGTATAAAGCTACACCATAATAAAATATTTCAATCAACATTGAAGGCCAATGTGCCAATCGGTCAGGGTTCCCGCAAGAGACAGATAGCATGTGTAAAAGACTTACCTTAAAAGGATGTAATGATGGAGCTGTTTACACAGATGTGCTTGGGATTAGGAGGCCAGCAGAAGTTGGCGAGGGACCCAGGAACTAGTCACAGTGAAAACCATCACCACCCTGGTCCAGAAGGGGCAAACAGAGAGCGGAGGGTGCCAGAGCAACCTGAGAGGCTGAACTTGAGAAGCAGAACCACGTCCAGGGCATGCTGCAAGAGTGCCGTGAAGTCCACAGGCATCCATGCTGGCACTCAAAACAGCACAGAGACGCTTCTCTTTAGCACCAGACACCAAGTTCCTGGAGGGACAGATACATATCTAAATTATCTTTTTATTCACATCAATTAAGAGAGTCTGCTATATAATAGAACTCAATAGGAGGACAGAAGGGAGGGGACAGGAAATTGGACCATGTGTATACCTAAGTTTTGTTATTTTGTTATGAGGTTGGGCATGTCTCTCCGGGTCACCACACCCTTATCAATAAAATGAAAAGAAGAATATCAAAGTTCTCGTGGATCTGGAGAATAGTTAATGAGGAAAGAAAAGCGCAAGTAGCTTCCTTACTGGAGACAAATAAAAATGCTCATTTGTCTGTTCATCCACATATCCACTGTCATCTAGAAAATGAAAACATTTGCAACTCAGATCTAGCCAGTTATCTAGACCTACTCCCAGAACTGAGAAAATCCTGGTAGATAGATCTGCCCATGGGTGCTTGCATTACCCCTGGGTTAAAAAAAGTGCTGTTTCCTTATAATCCACATATAATAAGCAGCTCATATGTGGACAGAAAGATGTGTTCTTCCTGACGAAAAGCAGAACTCACAGCTACTTCCTCTTCTTGCGCAACTGGTGCCCCTGGTGCCCCTGCTGCCCCTGCTGCCCAGCCGTTATTTATGGAGGGAAACCCATAGGAACATGTGGCTGTATGGGAAGCAATGGAAAGACACAGACACCCACTGCCTAACATCAAGTCAAATCAACTCATCCACTAAGCTTTCACCTACAAAGTCATTCTCTGCTCCAAGAGAATCTCCCAACAACCACTCAGAACAGGACCGGGATAAACCTACAACAAGAATTTTAATAGGCCCTAAACTCATTCATGAGTTCTGGCTTTCCATATGACTTCCCAAATGTCCACTGTACCTCTATTCAGTGATGCATTTTTGCCAAAAGGTCCTAAATGAATGTGAAGTGTCCCTCCGCTAGTAGAAAAGGACTTGCCCCAGCCTCATTCTGCTGGAAACTTTGGTCTAACTTCATGAGCTTCAGTAGTAATGGGAAAACTCTGCAAATATCCATGTTATTTTTTAGTAGACTCAACATCTATTACAGCTCAAACTATTTGCATTGGCCAAGTAGACAGCTGATTAGTCTATGAAACTTGAGTGTGTTAGAGGTGCCAATCCGGTTAACAGCGCCTCCTGTTGGACAGGTATATCACTGCAGCTCAGATTTATGTGATGTAAAAGGCAAGGTGTGAGAATAAACCACCTGAGTAAAGAAGGAATGAGGGAGGAAATTCCTCTGACCAAATATATGTGAGTTTGCCAGCTTTTATATCTGTTTTTCTACATTTTCTCTAAAATTCCCTATGTAAAACCCTAATAACAAAGGGCAAACTCTCATGGAAAGATTACTTCAACATCGTACAGTATCTTGGTTCCTTTACTTCCGTCCCACCACAGTCCCGTATCACTGATTCGCCTGCTGCTGGGGGTGGGGTTAGCCCTTCAGGTTTTTGCTTCCATCCTTCCCAGGTCTGCCACATCCTAAATTTCTATTTTGGTTTTGTGCCCTTGAACATACTACTCTGTACCTCTTCCTTTTGAGTTTTGCTACAGTTCTGATTTGTCAAGTTCATTTTGAATTTCCTTTTTTCTTTCTTTGCAACCAAGTGTGTGATAGGATTATTTTCACATTTTCTCACTCTGTACTTGAGACCTGCAGTAACTAGACTATCATCTAGACCCTTGTTGAAATGCCACTTGAAATGTGCCTCTGGCCTACCTACAGGTTGACAATGACTGCCTCTTTGGAATGGTCTTGAAAAGAATGATTCATCCAGGAATTGAATTCACAATTTTTAAATCTAGTTGAAATATCATATTCAACACAATGAGAACCTTAGTGAGATTAGATCTTTGTCTACTTCATCTGAGAGTCATCACGTCTAGAGGACTTGGCTTTAAGGCCTGTGGCCAGGCAGTGGCATCATCTCCGGTAAATGTCTTAGAGGTGCAGAATCTCAAGCACCACCTGACACCTACTGAATTAAAACCTACATTTAACAAGATCCTGTTGACTCATCAGGATATTCAAGTTTGAGAACCACTGCTCTAAATTTTTTTTTAAACAAAGTATTCTATGCTTTCCTGAGAGATTGTAAATTGATAGGTTAATGATTTGCATTATGATTGCCCAGATAGTGATGGAACTGCAATTTCCAAGGTAATTGTTTCTCAAGGATGGTGTCACTGTTGCCCTCTTTAAGTAATTTTCTAGTCCTATATGATTGCCTTATAGAAATGTTTAGAAGTTCTGCTTTATAAACTTAACATATTCCACTCTCCACACTCAGAGGACCACTTTGAATGGTTAAACGTGTTATCCAAGGAAAAGAAAATAAGATTATTGACTTAGCACAGGCACCGAGTGCAAAATGTTTAACTGATTGTGAAAAGCAATGTTTAGGAAAATACACACATGCATTCACATTAACACACACGGTGATTTCATCCTGGATCTTATAATAAGCTATCTATGATCTCATGAGCCATCGTTCCACTTCTCTGGACCACTGGAACTTCACTGTGTAATGTTGACAGTGTGGGTCTGGACTTAGAGCTTATAATGCTGACTTAGTTACTTATTGTGTGATCTTTGGCATATTGCTCAATCTCCCTATGTTTCTCATTTACCATCTGTAAGATAGAAATAATGTTAATAATGCTTACTTTATATGTGCAGGTATTTGTGAAAATCAAATAATACATGAGAAAGTACCTCTCTAGATCATATGAAGTACACAAAAATAGTGTTGTCTTTTTTCAAAAGAAAATCAAATATCAGCAAGGTCCCTAAAGATTAAGAATCCCAAATTCAGTTAATTTTGTAACCCCAGTGTCTGGCATTTAGCAGGAGCTCATGATATATGGATTAAATTAATTACTAAACAAGTGATGGATGGATGAATGGATGGATGGATCTGGAATTCATAATATATACAATAGGAAAATTAAACTAAAAGATTACCAAATTTTCTTCTAATTATGAAATTTTGATCTATTATATACCTAAACTCTGGGTTTGGGTTTAGCACTGATTTCCAAATACGTCTGAACCTTAAAAATAAGGCATGTTCAGGAGAAAAATTATGCTATCAGCTTATGATAAAGTTACTAAGCATTCTAGGGAAAACCAAGGGACAAAACAGTGGCACTATGGGGAGCACGTCCAGCCAGTCATTCTGGTTGTGAATGTCATCCATTGTTTCTTTCAGCAAACCAGGGATCCAGAAAATAGGTAAGTGCTAATGACCCCAAGGAGAAAGCAGCCTATCTATTTTCATATGCACACCTAGAAGAAATTACACCTTCCTGACAACTTGATTTAGATGAAATGTCATGAGAAAAAGAATGTGCTCAATTTTTCAACAGGGAAGAAAAAGAAAATCCAGTAGGGAACTCTGCAGGTCTTAGGGGTGAAATGTTCTTGATATTAAGCTGATGATGCCCTGTGTATAATAACAGCCCTTTGACTTTTATTTGTATAAAAATAGTTTTCTTGGCAAGCTCAGTCATTTGCAGGCATTGCCCATGCCCGGACCTATGCACAGCAAGAGCACAGGAAACATACCGTGGATGGAATTATCTCATTTAACCCTCACACTGTAGTTCTGGGTAGTAGATACAACCGATTGTGATGTTTTTATTTTACAGAACCACATAACAAGGCTCTAAGAGATTAAAAGTATCTCAAACACACTTGGTAAATATTTGTAAAGTCAAGTTGTGAACCCACTGACTTTGGTCCCAAAGTCCATGCATTTACCAGTGTATCACTTTGCCTTCACAAAAGCCTGAGAGTTCATTGGAGACCAGGATTCATTTATTCTAGAAACATTTATTGAGTACATACTAGGTGATAAATATATAATGATAAACAAATCAAACATAGTTGCTGTCCCAGGTAAAGATGTTAAAGAGATAAAGCTGGAAAAGGACAAAAAAAAATATTTCCTACCTTCCACCAGGGCTATCCTTTGACAATTAGATAAGCTAACTTAAATAGCTTAGAAAAACCTAGAACTTCTCAAAGGACCCAGTGATGGACCGTCAAGTGACCAGGTGGGTTGATGTGTGCCACTTCAACTTCTACCCCTTGCAGGGTAAAAGAAGTTCACTTTTATGAACATCAATTTTGTCATCTGCAAAAATAGGTATATAATGTAAATTTGAGGAATGGTGAGAATTAAATGAACTTTCCTACTCACACAAAAAATCCTCCAAGGTAGGGATTGTCACTTAACAGGAGCTCAGTAGATTTTCATTTTCTTCTCCTTATCACTTTCTATCCTAAAAGTCAATGAAAAGTGTACAAAAAAGGAATAGAAAGGAGAAGGAGAGTGACTGGATGTGCGTGTAACCAGGGTAGGACTCTGTATTTCAACAAAGGAGGCTGGAGGGCATCTGCTCAGCAGCCTCTGAGAGGCCTGAACATGTGCCAGTGAGGGTCATAGGTCAGCCTCCCCTGCAGAGCCTCAGCGCAGGGACAGCCATGACTTCAGACCTCAGGGCTACAGGGATGGCTGTCCCCAGAATCAAGGTGTAGGGTTGACAATCGCCAAGGATCTCTGTGCCCACACAGAATGCTGAGGCTCTTCAATAACAATATGCTTATTAAAAACTATTACAGAGTTTCTGTGATTTGTTCCTAACATCCTGCTCCACCTGCCCTACTTCATTCCTTCTTTAATAACCTATACTCAATCCAAACTGAATTACTTGATTTTCCTTCAATTTGCTCTGAGTTTTCATGGCTTGAATCGTGCTATGTCCTCCCCATGGAATAACTTCTTCCTTTGCTACTTCAAATCCTATCTGTCCAAGAAGACCCAGACAGAACATTCCTCTTCCAATTGAATGTTCCCTGAAATACACACCTCTTATCCTCCTGCCAGCCAAAATTAAACTTTCCTGCTCAGCTCTCTCATTCCACTTCATACCTATTTCTTGCCACACTCTCATTTTCTGTCTTGTATTAATGTCATTTTTGTACGTGTTTTATCCTCCCTTTTGGATTTGAACTTATCTGAGTCTGGAAACCACAGTGGATTCGTTTTTATATTCTGATGGAACCAGATACAGTGACTAATATAAAAGGATTGGTGATATCAGTGGAAATGAGGATGGCTGTGATGATGATGATGGGGGTGGGGGGGTGACAGGGATGATGGTCAATTTTTGTTATAGGTTTACTGTGTGTTAGAAACCATTATTGGGTTCTTTATGTCACTTACTTCATTGAATCCACTCAGCAAGTGTTTACTGTAGCTACAGTTATTACCTTTGCTTAATAGATTATAAGACTGAGGCTCAAAGATGCTGAATTATTTACGCACAGTTACACAGCTAGAAACAAGAAGAACAAGGATTTTAACCAAGTCATATTTCTTTAGAGGAAGTATTAAGAACTATAATAATGACCTGGTTTACCTCTTTTCTTGTCCTCATGTTCCCATAATTTTAGAAAAGCACTCCTAGAATTTTAAAATTATGTAGCCTCTGGAGGGAAAAATAAAAACCTTTCAGATTCCTTTATTTCCTTTCTTCTTTATCTTCTTTTCCCCTCTCAGTTTCAAAAATAAGGCTTTTAACAACCACTTAATGAAAGGACATTTGTGGTCAGTTCCGACTAGAGCAGGACTCAGAGGACAGCCCCGCTGTGCGGACACAAGCCTTTGATGCATACTGGGTTCTGGCTGAGTTAAGTGCTTTCAACTTCCCTTTAAAAGGACTCATTCCCACAGGATTCTATTTAAAGCCCTGCAGATATTCACAAAAGCAGACAGCATGAAGCAGTACTACATCCCTTGAGGATGGCTGGAGAGGAGGGGATCCCCAATTCCCCCATCACCCCACAGGTCAAGTTAACACACTAATCCTGGCTGTGGAGTGTCAACACCCAAAAGAAATTGGGTACCAGCCTAATGAGCAGATGTGAGTTGACCAAAGGCCAGAGCAGGTGGTCCCGGTAAGCTGCAAGAAGAATAACTAGGGAAGAGAAGAGAAAATAATAAAGAATAGTCTGGCCACTGGCATAAATTAAGAATGTTGATGGAGAGGTGCAGGATGACAGGATTCTGGAATCCTACGCTCTCTACTACTCAGCTGCCCTGTCTGGAAGGGTCCTCAGGGATCTCTCAAAGAGGAAGCCATACCAGATCGGGGGGTTGTTAAAATGGTGGAAGCTGAGCTTCTGTTAAAGTTCTTAGTGCACAGAGGACAAGGGTCTCAGTCATTTTCTGCCTTCCCCAACCTTCCTTCACTCCATATCCCATGGTCTCACTTTTCACTGGGTTCACTTTTTAATCTGGAGTCCCATTTTCTCCATATCCTGAGTGTCCTTAGCCATACCCCCTTATTCTGTTCATACATGAACACATGGCCTTATACTTTGCAGGTGCTCAAGACACATTTCTGAGGGCTGATTTGTCAAAGATCTCTAGGCTTTGTATCCTTGGCATACAGTACATGATCAATAAATGCTGATTGGAATGGCACGAGCAGTGTGTGGCCAAAGAAGGCTCTTCTGAAGCTTCATGAGCTCAATTGCTGGATAGCTGTTGTGCCTTGGCAAGAAAATACCCATTTCCAAATCAAAAACATAAATTCCATTTAATTAGAGGCATGGACTGGATGGCCACAGCTGCTGTTTCTCACAGTGGCCAAGGGCCCGGGGCGGGGTGGGGGGGGGGGGGAGTGGCAGCAGTGAGCGAGGAGTGAATGAAGCAGGTGGGGAGTCAGGCATAGCAGGCACAGACAGGCTCTACAGACTCCCTCTGCTCAGCCCCCGGGAAGACGTCAGAACTGCAGAGGCACGAGGCCCCTGGCACTTTGGCCCTTAGATTCTCCACAGAAGGGTCTTGAAAGCACAGGAAACTTTCTTTTACTCCCCAAAAGAGGTACTAACATGCAAAGAGGATTTCTGAAGCAGTACAGTTCAGGGGCTAACCACAGAAACTGGAATCAAAAGTCTGAGATGAGCACTCGACTTAGCTGCACACACTAGCCTTGTGCCCTTACTGGCTGAGAACCTTAGCTTTCTAACCTGTTAAATGGGAGTAACAGTTCTAGTCCTACCTAGCTTCACAGTATATTCCAGTTATCAAATAAGTTCCTTTATAGATACATGTTTTGTAAAGAATGATATATAAATAAAGATGAATTACCAGAAAGGACTCTAATTGGGACTGTCTCATTCAATAATCACATCCATGTCCCAAAAACCTCTGTGCAGTTAGTATTACTCAAATCTATATGGGAAGGAACTGAAGAATTGTAACCCAGCAATCACACAGCACACACATCTGGATTTATAACACCTTACTATCTTTCAACCCTTTCCATCCAATTTTCCTGTCCTTGCTCAAGTGTAAAGAGAGCCACTAGCCCTGACCCTCCCTATTCCCCTCCAAGGTTCACACATGGGCACTAACCCCTGAACAGCCCTCCTGAAATCCAGGCATGGCTCATTCTGCTCTTCACTCCAGGCCTGGCACTCTGCAGAAGGCAGTATCTTAGCCTCTGTGGAAGATTTCGAAATGTATCAGCAGTAGTATTTTCCCTCAGGGAGCTTGCATTGGAGGAAGCAATGACAGCACATACCACAGATGCCAATGGCCACGTCAGTGGTGCTGGGTGTTCACTGTATCCACTACAGACTGAGCTCTCCCATACATTGTGCACTCACTGCAGAACTAAACAAAGACCATCCTGATGAGAACAAGCAATTTATTCAAAGCTTGCTGTAACAAGGGAGGCAGCCACCATTACTTGTGTTCAGCAGAGACTCAAATGTAGGCAGAGGGATAGAGAAGCTTCGGAGGGAAAAGGAGAGGTTTAGGTGTGACCTGAGTGGAGCTTGGTATGGCAGAGCTGCATGGAAATGGGAAGCTCTGTGATCAGTTAGGGGTGTATTCGTCTCTTAAGTTGAAAATAGGGGAAAAATTAGGAAAGTTGGCAGGTGTTGAGTAAATCTTGGGCATCTGGAGCCAGTAGCTACAAAGTCAAGGTGGGGCTTCTGGGCTATCACTGCAGGCTATGCGTCTGACTTCTATTTTTATACAAGGCTAGCCATTATCTGTTTGTATACTCAGTCTCTCATTATTCATTTAAGCCTTATAGCAATCATATGACACAAACACTATGATAACTAGAGGAAACAGAAGCACAGAGAGACTAATTAACCTGCCCAATGTCACCAACTAGTAAGAGGTAGAACATTATTCTACCCAGAGAGTCTCCTCCAGAACCCAGACCCTTGCCCACTATAATAATATAGTTCAACAGAAAAAAATCAACAGTATGACCGGAAGTGGGCAAAGGATGTGAGCCACAAAAAAGAAGTTCAATGACTTTTAATATTACAAAAAAGGCTGTTCAGACGCAATCAAATTAAGGGAAATAGAAAATAAAATTATAATCAGATATCATTATTCACTGATTGGTTGGAAAATATAAAAAAGTTTGATGATACATATTATGGGTGACCTTGAAAATTAAAAAATTTTCTGTGAAAAGAATTCTGAGAACATCTATCAAAATTATAGATATCCCTCTTTGACTCAATAATTTTTATTCCTAAGCATTTATTATACAGATATATTTACGTATGAGTTTAATGGCACACATACAGACATTGTCACTTTAAGAAGTGCAAACACTGTGAATGACCCAAGGGACTATCAGCCTGAGCTTACGGCACATCCATGACAACAGGAACAGATTCATGCTGCTGTGCGGGCACCTAACATGTACTGACTCGCTTAATCCTCATCTCAGTCCTATGTGGTGGGGATTTTCATGATGCCAATTTTTCAGATGTGTCAATGCAGGCACAAAGAAGTTAAGCTGCCCAAGGTCACACAAAAGAGATTTGAACTCAGGCAGTGTACCTATAGAGACCCCGCCCTTAATCACCATGTTATGCTGACAACTCTGCAGCTGGTAAATACATGGCATGGTTCCGTATGTGCTGACATGCAGTAACCTCCAAGATGTGTTGTACAGAGGCATGCTGCAGAACAGTGTATGTGTGTTAGTGACACATACCCAAATTGTGGATATTTCATAGAACATATTCGGAAGAATATACAACTATCATCATGGCAAGGAAACTGTGAGGCTGATGGGCAGGGATAAGGAGGCACTTTCACCATAAAATCTTTCATTTTATAAATTTTGGACCATAGACATGGTTTTATCTTCAAAACACAATTATCGAAATTAAATCAGCATGTGTTACTTTGGTGCTGAAATCTTTAACTACTTCCTATTACACTTAGAACAACTCTAAACTCCACAGCATCATGGTCAACACCTCTTCATCTAGAACAGCATTTCTCAAACTTTTTTATCTCACAATACACTTGAACCTATAGTTAAACTTCCACAGCACACTTAAATAATATTGATCAAAAAAAAAACGAAAGTAAAAAAAGAATACACTTACTGTGCTTTAAACTTCCTTCAAAAATAATTTAAATAAGGATCTTTACGATTTTTCATAGCACACCTAAGATCCTCTCAAAGCACACCAGTGTGCCAGGGTGCACCAGTTACAAATCACCAGTGTAGCCCTCCCCTGGGGGGCACCTGCCCAGCTCTAGCAGAGTGGACACACAACAAGCTCTTCCCACCTCAGGGCCTTTGCACCGGATGTTCCTTCTGCCTAATATTTCCTCTCCCAGGTTCTGCAACTGCTCAGCTGCTTCTCATCCTGTAGTCCAACGCATAGCTTCCTGAACATTCCATTTAAACATTTACCCCACACCCATTATTCTCTCTCACAGTAACACTGTTTAGTTTCAGGGTTTTTAAGTAGCACTACTCATATGCTACAATGATTTATTTTGCCTCTACTTTATTAATTCCTTTAAAAATCTGTTATTTCCTTTTCCAGAACAGAACTTTGTCTTCTTTCACATGCTAGTACCAGCCTCTAGCACAGTGCATAGCAAGGAGTAGGTACTCACCAGTATTTGTCTAATTACTTAACTAATTAACCTGCCATTTGTGTAGAAAGAAGCCCAACGTGTAAGGAGACTGGAAGGAAAGGATTTCCTTTGTCCGTGCACAGCACAGAGGCAGAAGACAGAATGGTATTCATGAGAAATCCTTCATTCGCTTTCTGAAAAAGACCCAAAAATCTTGAACTGAAGTCATCATAGGTCTGTGGGGGGAAGATAAATGCATAAGCTTTGAAGTTAGACTGGCCAGAATGAAATTCCTGTCTAGCTGCAAGTTGTGTAGCTTTGGGTGAAATGACTTAATACCTATGCAACCGAATTGCATCATCTGCAAAATTAGGATGATGGAAACATTATGAGGCCTGAATAAAATGAAATTTGTAAATCTTGCCTTGTGGCAGTCCCTCAACTAGCAATAATAACCACATCCTCCTCCATCCCCTTCCTAAGTGCACAGACGCCTTCTCGGGCCAGAGAAAGCAACTGCTGACAGCGAAGCCCACCTCGGGGCTTCACATCCCCTGAACCTGGAAGGAGGGTCTGCCCCCAAGACCACTTTTATGCTGTTCCTCTGGGCCTGTTGGTGAGGACAGGGGGATGACAAACCCTCCAGTGGAAGGGTCCTTCCCCCACTCAGGCTCCATTGTGTTCCCTGCACCACAGAGCCACATTTCCATAAACAGTGCATTGTGTCCTCACAGATTGCTATTTCATTAGTATTACCCAGGTTCTGTTGTAGTAATAAATTTGGAGCACCATGACTACATGTCAGTTCCTTTCAAATGCTTTGATTAAAGAGGAATTGGATGTCATTTTTTTTCTCTTATTATTCCATTTCTTCTTGAGATGTGGAACCAAAGTTGGCCAGATCCTACAAGGCAACCAGGTTACCACCAATTTGCCTTTTCCCCCCATCCCAGAAGGCCAGGAGCTTGAGAACAGCCCAGAACAGGCTGGCCATGAAGGCAAGCTGGGCCTGAGAAGGGCATGAGCCACTTACACACATGATGCCCCCTTACTGTCTGTTCGTCATGACTGAGGGGAATTAGCAGAGCTAAGAGCTCTCTGTGGCCATGTCCTTGGAGGTGATGTCCTCGCAGCCCTTCTGGGAAGGTATAGTAAAGACTTAGGGGAGAAGAAGGAAGCTGAAATTTCCTGAACAAACTTGCTCAATGCCAGAGGCAGGGCCTGGCCCCCTGCTGGGCGATCTTCTGAAGTCAGTCTTCCAGGCATCTCAGACTCTTCCCAGACTCCCAGGAGGAAGCGCTAAGTCAGAACCAGCCAAAGAAGAAAGGAAGGACCCTGCCAGCCAAACTCATCGGTCTGTCTTCAGGCTCTGAGAGCATGAAATGGAAATGGATGGTGTCCAGGGAGCCTGCTCTGATTTTGTTGTTTCAAAATCCTCTGGACACAGATTAACTCTCTTGCCTGATGGTTAGCTTTTTTGTTTTCTTTTCCTTTCTCTTTCTTCCTCCAGGGAACGGGGAAACAATTCTGAATGATCTGAACACAAGCCCTTGACATCTCTTGTCCTTTTGGACAGGAGTGTTCCACTTCAGAGCCCTGCCCCCTCTCCCTGTCAGCCTGACACCTCCTTCAGGGCCACCCAGAGCAGGCAGGAGGGAGCAAGGGTAATAGCAGGTGAATATGCCTCTCTGTGCAGGGTAGTGACACACAGCAATCTCCAGCAGGCTGTTTCCCATCCCGTTAGGGATTCTGTCCACTTTATGGGATGCAGACAGTCTTTCTTGGGTAGGAACCCTGGCAGGGTGTGGACTACCTAGGATGAGTGATGACGTTGGCCTCCTCCAAACTATAGCTGGGAAGAGTCACACTGAACAGCTCAGGCAGCATCTGTACAGGACACAAGTGTCTGGGAAGCAGATAGCTCATCCTGCAGAGCAGTGCAGTGGTGCCAAGGGTCAGCCAGGGCTAGCAGGGCAGAGTAGGGTCTCCAAGTGCCTGCGTCCTCCTGTGTCAGTACCAAACTCTTTTGAGTTCTTGAGAATATTTTTCAGTCTCAGTTTCTCCATCTATTAAACAAACTGACTCCAAACTGCAAAAACAGCATTCTTTGTTTCTTGCACATTTATCTCAGAATGTTTCCCATCTTTGGCTTTTTTAAATGTGTGCAAAACCTCCTCTAAGCCAGCCACGCAGTGTAGTGAGAAAGGCAGTCAAGTAAAGACAATACCAACTCAGCTATTTGTGGAATGACCTTGAACAAATGAGTTTACTTCTTTATGCCTCTGTTTTTTCAGTTATAAGATGGAGATTGGAATCATCAACTTTGGGTCCAATGAGACGGTGAATTTAAATGGCCCCACTTAGGTATTCTGAGAGTGGTAGCCCCTCTGTCCACCAAGGAACTTACTTTACATAAATCTCCAGTCCTCTTTCATGCCTAGCACAGTGTTGGCATATAGTAGACACTCAGTAAATATTTGCTAATTGTTATACTTTCCAGATTTAAGGCAGAACAGAACTGTATCCACTAATGGTGTCATTCTTGCTGAATGATTTTATAACCCCATTAGTGTAAGAGAGCTAAATGGAGCTAAAAATGTTCACGTCAAAGTTCTAGTATCCACCCCACTAAAACATTTGATTTTCTCCTTTTTGCTGTCAAGTGCCAACACGTGAGGGAATTCATCTCTACTCCCCATTTTGATGTCTGTCTTGATGCGAAACCCATTCTGGGAATGAGCTGATGACACCCAAACCGTATCCTATTAACACATCTTCCTTTCAGAAACTGCTGCTATTTTATGGAATGCCTTTGGGTACATTGCACAGAAAATGCCTGTGACAAAGGCACCCAGGCTTTGATCAGAATTGTTTTCCTTCGCACTTCTTCTAGGCACTGCAGGAAGTTTACTCTCACAACAGATTGACACAGTTACTGGAGATTCTCACAAAAACCGTGTTAAAGAATTGCTGCTGTTACACCGCCAGAATCTCTGGTTGAGAATGCTGCCCCTGCAGCCAGCTGGCCAGGAACACTCTTGTCCTGAGTGTGCACTGCCCTCCTCTGATCCCTCTGCTACCAAGGCATGGAGGGTTTTGTAAAAGTTGGCTTACTTCTCAGGCTATGAGGATTCCTGACCTGCAAGGCTGGGTCCACATTGCCACCATCTGTAGGTTTTTCCCTGAGACTGATCTGTCCCCAGCAAGATCTGTCCCCTCATTCCCTGCCCCCCAATTCAGCATCTGGTCAGTATTTTTATATTTCCCATCTTGATACAGGTAGTCTACTTTAAAACCAAATAAAAAACCTGAATTTTCTCAGTTATTTCTCCAGTCAGGTAGAAAGCCTTTGTGTTCAAGCCCCACCCAGTGCCTCCTAGCCCTGCCTGGGCAGCCCACCTGAAGCTGTGCCATCTTCCCAAAATCGGCACAGGGCTACCGATCCCAGCATACACACCAGTTACTGTGTGCAATCTGGGGCAGGGGAGGGCTTTATGAAGGAGTTGGTGAGAGTAGGATGGTGTAAAAAGGTCATTGTAGGCAGACAGAACAGCAGGAATGAAGAATTAGAATTGACAACCCAACGAGCATAGCCACTGGGAGAGCATCCAGCAAGCCTGCCCAGCATCCCGCCAGTTTCCAGAGCTCCTACCCTGACGATGTCCTGATGACATGGCCAGGACTGGAAGGATTAGGAGAGGAAACTAGCAAAGGAGACAAAGCCTGACCACCAGCACTGCAGGGCACATGACAGATGCCAGAGGTGGGTTACCTGAGAAAGGGAAAGCAGAGCTGTGACATAGGTGTGAGATGGGAAGGCCAGTCTAGAAGTGGAAATAACTTGCTTAACTAAAATCTGGTGTGGAACATTATAAAGTGAATTCAATATCCAGGATGCCTTCCCAGCAGGGTGGGCAAGGATGAGTGCTGAGTAACACAGCGCTCCTGGCAGGGAGGTGCTCCATGGTCAAGGCCTTGCCAGCCAGTCTCGGTGCCCAGCCTGACTTTCACTGGACTCCTGCTATTCAAAACAAGGTCTGGGGCACAGCATCACCTCTGTGAAACTCCTGCCAATAATACATACCTAAGTCTAATTAAAGGAGACATCAGACAACCTCAAACTGAGGGACATTCTACAAAATAACTGGCCTATACTATCCAAAATTTTCAAGGTCAAGAAAGACAGTAACAACCGAGCAATTGGTACAAATTACAGAAGACTCAAGAGACACACAAACACAGAGCTAAAAGCACATCCGATCTCTGTTTGGGTCCCTGATCAAAGGAGGAAAATTGCCATGGAGAACAGTATTGGAGCAATTGACATTCAAATATGGCCTGTGGATAAAATAATAGTATTATAACAGTGTTCAATTTCCCAACTGTGATAAATGTAAAAGACTTGATCTTAGGAAATATATATGGAAGAATTTATGGGTAGAGGGCCACAATGTCAACAACTTACCTTCAAAAAATTCAGAATAACGTCATCTATAAATATGCAGAGACTAAACAAAATAGGGCAAAATGTAAATATTGGTGTCTTTGAAATTGAGTAAAAGTATATAGGAGTTTCTTGTACTATACCTGCAATTTTTATCTGAATTCAAAATTAACATAAGATGGTTTTTAGTTATTAAAACAGACTTAAGAGACAAGAAAAAAGAGTGACTCTTTTTTATTATTGTTTCAGATTAATTTGAGGGTATAAATAATTAGGTTACAATGTTTCCATTTGTTTGGTAGAGTTCCTCTTATAATTGTGTCCTGTCCCCAAGAGGTGCACAATACAGCTAAGCATTGTGCCCATTAAGTGGGAGCACACCCATCCCTGCTCCCCACTCCCTTGGTTCCCTGCCCCCTCATTCCCTGCCCCCCACCTTGAATTTATTTGAGTTTTCTCTTACGTTGACATGTATTAGATTGTCTACTGGCTTCATATTAATATTAAGTACATTGGATTCTTCTCCATTCTTGTGATAGTTTACTAAGAAGAATGTGTTTCAACTCCATCCAGGTCAATACAAAAGATGTAAAGTCTCCATTTTTTAATGGCTGAATAATATTCCATGGTATACATATACCACAGTTTGTTAATCCACTCCTTGGTGAGCATTTAGGTGATTTCTATATCTTGGTGATTGTAATTGAGCTGCAAGAAACAATCTTGTACAAATGTCCTTATGATAAATAATAAATAATTTTTTAGTTGGTGGGCATTTAGGTTGTTTCTATATCTTGGTGATTGTAATTGAGCTGCAAGAAACAATCTAGTGCAAATGTCCTTATAATAAAAAATAAATAATTTTTTTCTTCTGGGTATATCATGTAGTAATGGGATTGCAGGGTCAAATGGGAGGCCTAATTTGAGTTCTTTGAGGATTTTCCATACTTCTTTCCAAGGAGGCTATATCAGTTTGCAGTCCCACCAACCGTATCAAAGTGTTCCCCTCTGTTTAACATCTGCACCAGCTTTGAGACTTTATGATGTGAGATGTTCTCACTGGGCTTAGGTGATATCTCAGGGTGGTTATGATTTGCATTTCTCTGACAATCAGGTATAATAAGCATTTTCTCAGAAGTTAGTTAGCCATTCATCTGTCTTCTCAGAGAAGGTTCTGTTCATATCTCTTGCCCAGTGGTAGACAGGATTGTTTGCTCTTTTTCTTGTTGTTGATTGAGTTCTCCATAGATTCTAGTCATCAACTCTCTGTCATACTTGTTCCATGCAAATATCTTTTCCCATTCTGAATGTTGTCTTTTTGCTTTAGTTGTTGTGTCCTTATCTGTGTAGAAGCTTTTCAGTTTACTTAAGTCCCATTTGCTTATTTTTGTTGTTGTAATTGCCACTGAAATCTTCATCATAAAATCTTTCCCAGTCTGACACTATCAGGAGTTTTTCCCACACTTCCTTCTAAGATTTGCATCATTTCACCTCTGAGAATTATATCTTTTATCCATCTTGAGTCAATTTTTGCAAGTGGTGAAAGGTGTGGGTCCAGCTTCAGTCTTTTATGTGTGGTTATCCAGTTCTCCCAGAACACTTATTGAATATGGATTCTTTTCCTCAGTGTATGCTTTGTTTAGTTTATCAAAGATCAGATGGCAACTAGAGACTGGTTTCATCTCTTGGTTTTCTATTCTGATCCATATGTCTATGTCTCTCTTTTTGTGCCAATACCATGCTGTTTTGATCACTATGGACTTTTAATATAACCTGAAGTCTGGTAGAGTGATGCCTCCAGCTTTGTTTTTATTACTAAGAATAGCCTTGGCTATATGGGGTATTTCTGGTTCCACACAAAATGAAGTACTATTTTTTCCATTTCTTCAAAATATGTTGGTATTTTAATGGGAATTGCAATGAATCTATAGACTGCTTTGGGTAGAATAGACATTTTGACAATGTTGATTCTTTCCATCCAAGAGCATGGTATGTTCTTCCATTTGTTAGTGTCTTCTGCTATTTCTTTTCTTAGGGTTTCATCATTCTCTTTGTAAAGATCCTTCACCTCTTTTGTTAGGTATATTCCTAGGTTATTTCATCTTTTTTCAGAGTTACTACAAAGGGAATTGTGTCTTTAATTTGCTTCTCAACTTGGCTGTTATTGGCATATACAAAGGCTACTGATTTGTGGACACTGATTTTGCACCCTGAGACATTACTGTATTTCTTGATCACTTCCAGTTTTGTGGTTGAGTCTCTGGGGTTTTCTAAGGATAAAATCATATCATCAGCAAAGAGCAAGAGTTTGAACTTCTCTGCCCTGATTTCGATGCTGTTTATTTCCTTCACTTGCCTGATTTCATTGGCTAGAAATTCTATCACAATGTTGAACATTGTGGCGATAGAGGACAACATTGTTTGGTTCCAGTTGTAAGTGGAAAAACTTCCAGTTTTACACCATTCAGTATAATATTAATTATGGATTTATCATAGATGGCTTCAATCAGCTTAAGAAATATGTTACCTATGCCTATTTTCTTAAGTATTCTTGTCAGAAAAGGATGCTGAATTTTATCAAATGATTTTTTTCTGCATCTATTGAGAGAATCATATGGTCTTTGTTCTTATTTTTATTGATATGGTGAATTACATTTATGTATTTGTGTATGTTAAAACAGCCTGGCATCCCTGAGATGAAGTCTGTACTATCTATTGATCATGATGTATATTTTTTAAAATATGTACCTGGAATCTATTAGCTAAGATTTTGGTGAGTATTTTTGCATCGATATTCATTAGTGAAATTGGTCTGCAGTTCTTTGTATTGGGTCCTTTCCTGGTATTTGAGTAAGGGTTATGGTTGCTTCATAAACTCTGTTAGAGAAGGTTCCTTCCTTCTCAATGTTTTGGAATAAGTTCTGCGGTATACGTACAAGCTCATCTGTGAAGGTTTTATAGAATTGTGGTGTGAAGCCATCTTGCCCTGGGCTTTTGTTGTTGTTGTTGGAAGACTTTTTATTGTTTCTTCAATGTCAGTGCTTGATTTTGGTTTGTTCAAGAGATCTATTTCTTCCTGGTTGAGGCTTAGGAAATGATGTGATTTTAGGTATTGGTCAATTTCCTCCACATTGTCCAATTTCTGGGCAGAGTTTTTGGTAGTAGTCAGAAATAATCTCTTGTATCTCTGTGGTTTTAGCTGTTATTTCCCCCATTGTCATTTCTGACTGAGACTATTGAATATTTTACTTTTATATTTCTAGTTAGTCTGGCCAATCATTTATCAATTTTATTTATCTTTTTGAGGAATCAACTTTTTGTTTCATTAATTTTATGAATGATTCTTTTGTTTTCAAGTTTATTTATTTCTGATTTAGTTTTGATTATTTCTTTTCTTCTGCTAGGTTTGGGGTGAGATTGCTTTTCCATTTTCCTTTCTTTAAGATGATTCATTAGGTTGTTAATGTGCTCTCTTTCTGTTTTTCAGATGTAGGAATCTAATGCAATAAATTTACCTCTTAGGACTACTTTTGCAGTATACCACAGGTTTTTGTAGCTTGTGTCTTCATTGTTGTTATGTTCGAGGAAGTTAACACTTTCCTCCTTTAACTCCTCTTTGACCTGTCATTTAGCATAAGGTTGTTTAGTTTCCATGCCTCTGTGTGGGGATGAAAAATTTTGTTGGAGTTGAGTTTCAGCTTTATTGCCTTGTGGTCTGGGAAGATATAAGGTATAATTTCATTTCCTTTAATTTTGTTGAGGTTTGATTTATATCCTAAGATATGATCTATTTTGAAGAATGCTGGATGGGCTAATGAGAAGAATGTATATTCCTTAGTTTGGGGATGGTGTGTTCTGTATATGTCTATTAAGCACAGTAGTTCAAGGGTTACATTTAAGTGTCTGGTATCTTTGTTTAGTTTCCTTTTAGAGCAGCAGTCCTCAACCTGTGGGTTGCAACCCCTTTTTAACAATGAAAATACATTGCAGCATTAGGAAGGTTGAGAATCACTGGTTTAGAGGCTCTTTCTAGCTCTGTAAGAGGGATATTAAAGTCTCTGTAAGAGGCATCCCTGGGATGAAGTCTCTACTATCTATTGATCGTGATGTATATTTTTTAAAATATGTATCTGGAATCTATTAGTCCTCTTACAGGGACTTTAATATCATATCATACTGTTATATCATATTGTTCAGATCAATTAAGATCTGTTTCATAAATCTGGGAACATGTAAGTTGGGTGCATAAATATTTAGGATCGAAATATATTCTTGTTGTATTGTTCCATTGACTACTATAAAGTAACCATCTTTTTTTTCCACTTTAGTTGCCTTAAATCCACTTGTATCTGAAAATAATGTTGCAACCTCTCCTTTCTTCTGATTTCCATTTGCCTAAAATACCGTTTTCACATCCTGAGTCTTACTTTGTCAAGGTTAGGTGTGTTTCCTACAGGCAGCATATGGAGGGCTTGTGGTTTTTTTAATCCAATCAGCCAGCCTGTGCCTCTTCAGTGGGGAATTCAAGCCATTAATATTTATTGAGAGAATTGATAAGTGTGGTGGAGTTCTACTCATCTTATTTTATGAAAGTCCATTGCTTAGTTTAATCTTTTGTGTCATTTTGTCCTTTAGTTTCTGGATGTTTAGTTTGCTAGTAGTCTCTTGTGATGGTCAGTGTGGAGAATAGGTCTAAATATTTCCTGTAGGGCTGGTCTTATTGTGGTAAATTTCCTCAAAGTTTGCATATCAGTAAAAGATTTGATTTCTCCATCAATTTTAAAGCTTAGCAGGATACAGAATTCTGGGCTCAAAATTGTTTTAAGGTTAAAAGTGGATGACTACTCTCTTTTGGCTCAAAAAGTTTCATTTGAGAAGTCTGTGGTCAAGCTGATAGATTTGCCCTTGTAGGTCAATTGGTACTTATTCTTGGAAGCTTGTAGAATCTTCCCTTTCATCTTGACTTTGGATAGATTCATGACAATGTGTTGGAATCTTTGATGATACTTGGGAAATTTACATTTATGGTATCCTCTAGTAGGGTTTCTACTCCTCTGGGGCATTCTTCTTCCCCTTCTGGGATACCTATAATTCGTATGTTTGAACACTTCTTGAAGTCCCATAATTCTCTGAGTGAAAATTTTGTTTTCTCTCTCTTCTTTTCTGCCTCTTTAACTGCCATGTTAGCTCAAGAGCTTTATCTTCTAGCTCCAAGATTCTTTCTTCTGCATGGTGTAATCTGTTATTGATATCTTCTACTGCACCTTTAAGTTCCCCAATTGACTCCTTCAATTCCTTAAACTCTGTCATATCCTTTCTATATTCTTCATATCTGTCATCCCTTATTTAGTTCTGTTTTGGATTTCTTTTTGGCTATTTTCTACTTTCTCAGAAATTTCTTTCATTGTTTTTGCCATCTATATTTTCAATTCCCTTTCTGTCATTTTGATAATTTCTTTATAGTTGTAATCATCGGCAGTAGTTACCTCATGATCCTGGGTGAGGGGAGTTGCTCTGTTGTGGCTTTTCATGTTGTCTGACGCTCTCAACAGTCTACTTAAAAGACATGCCTCAACCTTTCCAAACAGTGTCCCTTGGCCATGCAGTGGCTTTCCCAGGAAAGCAGGTTTCACTCAAGTCTCCCCATGGGTGGCTGCCCAGCTCAGCAGGTGTGCCAGAACCTCACACTTGGATCCTGTGGGTTATTCTTCCTGGGCAGTTCTCCCACAAGGGCTGCACCCAGCCTGTAGCCAAATGAAGAAAGCTCTGCTCTGCCCAGTGGCTCACTCCTGGCCCCTGGACACTGTTCAAGATCACTCGCTCACCCAAGCTCTCTAAAGGTAACTCCACCAAGTGCCCAGGTCCAACAAAAAATAGCCTGCAGGGCAGGCCTTCTCTGTCTGAAAACTGTCAAGGAACTGACGAACTTCTGCTGGCATGTAAGCACTCACCTAGGCTGTTTCTTCATGCTTCTGACCTCTTTGTTGGTTCCTAGAGTCCCCTGATGCCTCCCTGTTCCTCTGAACAATGTTTCTGTGCATGGTCCCCCAGCTAGAAGTGATTAGAATCATCCCTCCCTGATCTGACCATAAGTGGCTGCAAAGAAGATGTCTCTAGTCTACCATCCTGCTCCCTTTTTCAAAGAGTGACTTTTTAATCAGCAATTCATTAGGAAGGAAGCCTCTCAAGCCCCATCCCAGACTCACAGAATCAGATTTTACATTTTAACAAGATGCTCAAATGATTTATTTATATGGTCGTTTAACTTTATTTAAATGACCAATGAATTGTTCCTATAACAATGCTTTCCCAGGTCATAAAGCCAGTGGAAATTATATGTGGTTTTTGTTTTATTTCATCCAGGGCTAGGCCCTGCTCTAGCTGGTAGGCACATCAATCACAAATCCTCTACACATCATATCCCAACTCCTATTCAATCCTCAAAACACAACTCATAAATCATTTTCCCTCTGAAAATGTTTCTTACCCTTGCCCAGAGCTTCATGCTAAAATATTATGCTGTATTCAATGCTTCCCACAGAAATTTTTTATTGTTTCCCTGTTTGCACATTATATTAAAATTCAGTTGCATTTTCCTGTTAGACTGAGAGGTAGCTATTCCTTCTTGTATCCTCAGCACTGAGCCGGGAAAATGCTAGGACTTGAGAAACTATTGAGTGAATGAATGAATGAACTCTCTGTGTTTTCCACCCCATGTTATATTCATGGCTCCAGAAAAATACTGCTGGTGTCCCAGCATGGATAAGAGGTAATTTAGGTTTGAGCAGACACCAGCAGGGAACAAGTAAGTTGGTAGGAAAAGGAGTCATCGTACACACATACACAGCCTCTAACTCAATGCTGCTCCCATGCACTACAAAGACAGCATTTCAAATTTCGTAACAACTCTTAGCAGTTGTACAAATTTCCACTGGCTTTATGACCTGGGAAAGCATTGTTATAGTAACAATTCATTGGTCATGTACACTTGCCACAAGATGTGCTGGTGTTACGAAAATACACTAAATAACAAAAGATACGCTTGGCCAGTGTAATGGTCAAATCGCAGTTACTAGGGGGAAAAGAAGAAAGGCCAGAGCTACAGGTATTAGGACAGCCTCGTTTGAAAGCATGGGCATTGTTATCCTCAAGACAGCTCTTTCTCTCAGCTCTGGCAGATACTGATGGAGACACAGGACGAGACATCAGAAAGCTCCAATGATTGAAAGGAAAGGCAAGGCTTTGGTTTGGGAAGAATGGTCTCCCCTCTTCCCTTCGAATACACAATAAGGAATGGATTTATAATGAGCTTCTTCTATCCAAGGAGCAAAGCAAATTTAAAAGAACCTACTAGTTACAATCCAGCCTCCCTGGTGCTTTTAGTGAAAGGATAATTTGGGATATCAAACTGCAGCGTTCATGAGCATGGAATGCTGCATGGACCCCGGGACTTTTCAGCACAAGCGAGGTCTGCTACCTCGCAGAAGAAATGTTTTATTTTAACTCAACATGGGACTTTTTAAGAATTACCTCAGGAACAGGGTTTTGCCAAAAAACAGAGCTTAATTTAATGAGGGTGAAAAGTTTAAGAAATACAAAAGAAAACTACTAAAAGGACAGAAGCAGCTTGGAGTGGGGACCTATGCCCTACCAGCCGACAAATAGCAGTGGTAGTAAGCAGATCCAAGCCACTGTGAGGTCCTGCACCTTTCAAGGGATTTTCAGCACAATTATCATCAGCGAGCTAAATGTGCAGGATGCCTCTAAATTGAGGTATGGAACAGTCTTGGAATTACTCTAGGGCCTTTCTTTCATTTATTTAAACACTTACTATGTGCCAGCTAATATTTGAGTTTGAGAAGTGGACAGTGTGACCTTCATTCCTCAGTTGCAGCAGTGCTCTGGCACTCAGACCAGCCCGAGAACAGACAGATGGTTTCCAGAAAGGTCCCACTTCCTAGCTTAGGGGAGGCCATCTGGCCCTTGAAAGAGCTGCTTCTTTGTTTATAATAAAGCCACATCTCCTGGGACCTCTTCCTTTTTACCCTCTGCACTTTGCCCTGTCTGATTGCAGATACCTTCTGTGACCCTTCACATTGTTCTGCTTTGCCTCTGCCTGCTCTCCTGTGGATGTGTCACGTCAGTCCCCTCCTATGCTCCAAAGTCCACCTTTACCCATGATATGCCATCAGTTCCCTCTGGGTCCTCTGGCAGCAGCTGAGACTCCACCCACCATCTCCCCTGCCCCCTCCTGATGCTTAGAGCACTAGCTGGAATAGTGCAGACTTCTGACCCACAGTGAACAGGATTCAAATCCAGATGTCCATTCCAAACCCAGGTTTATTCTCTTGTGCCATGAATCTTCTGGACATGTGGGATTTTGTTTCCAAACAGAACAACAATTAATGCTAAGTCAAACAGGATCAAGATTATAATGAACTAGTGAGATCTTACATTTGGACACCACTGGTTAAGAACGCAGAACTACTCCAGTGTTGGCAAGCCTGAAAGTTACTTTAGTTCTATTTGTGAGGGTTAAAAAAAGAAGTCTGTCAAGGAATGAATTATATATACTCTGTCAAAAGGGAGAAGAAAATAAGGGTGTGGGAAAGGGTTCAGCCCATTTTACAGGGTGGGGCAATCTGGGACTGCTCAGATCAATGGGTCCATACTGGGGTATGACACTCTCACAGAAAGGGGAGTAAGAAGGGAGAGAGCCAGGAAATCAGGGGCAACTTGTTGACTTATTCCAGGGAGAAAGAAAGATTTTGAAATATTGTACATTTTATTTCTTAATTATTCAAATAATCATTCATTTTAGTTCTGAGAAGAAAACTGAAAGTTTTGATTTGCGCAATGCTATGGTTTGAATGTATGTCCTCAAAAAAACATATATGGCAGAATCCTAACCCCCAAGGTACTGGTATTAAGAGGTAAGCTATGGGAAGATGGTTAGGTAACAAGTACCGAGCTCATGAAAGAGATTAGTGCCCTTATAAAAGAGGCCTCAAACAGCATTCTGGCCCCTTCTATCATGTGAGGACCAAGAGAGAAGAGGGCTGTCTATAAAGCAGAAATGAGACCCTCATTCTTGGACTTCCCAACCTCCAGAACCATGAGAAATAAATTTCTGTTGTTTATAAGCCACCCTGTTTGTGTTATTCTGCTTAGCAGCCCAGTGGACCTGACACACACTCACCTCCTATTTTATAGCATGTCTGTGCCCCTTGGTGCCCACAGCACATGTTGGATGGAGAGCTCTGGCCCAGACTGCTCATGACATCACATGGTGCCTGGCACACGATAACCACCCAGGGGTGAGCAAGTGTTATCATTATTAAATTATGCATTAGTAATTATATTGCTTCTTTAATTTCTTCCTCTGTATATACCACAAACCTGTAAGCCTCAGGAAGTGAGGGCCATGTCCCACTGTCTTCCTTCCTTAGAACTAGCCGGAGTGCCACACAAGACAGAAGCCACTTACTGGACACGATAAACCACTGATGACACAGTTGGGCATTCGAGATACTTAAACTGACCCAGTCTAGCCTGAATAAAATAATGTCCCATTAACCCATTTGTCAAACCCTGCACTTTGCTCCAGCCAAATCAGTGTTATTAGTTGCCAAGTATCCCATGAGCAGCTTCGTCTCATGCATTTGCATGTTTTAGGTCCCAAGATAAAAGGCCATTCCCCTTGCATTATTTTTTTAGCTTTATGGGGATATAGTTGACAAATGCAAATTGCATATATTCAAGGTATACAACATGATATTCTGATACACATTTACACTGTGGAACACACATTACCACAGTCAAGCTGATTAACAAACCCATTAATTCATGTAGTTACATTTCTGTGTATGGTGCAAAGACTCAATATTTACCCTCATAGTAAATTTCAAGGACAGAAGACACTATTATTAACTATGTCACCATGCTACATGTGACATCTCCAGATCTAAGCCACCTTATAACTGGAAGTTTGTACCTACTAACATCTCCTCATTTCTCTCACCCTCCCACCCTGCTCATCACCCTCTAATTTCTGTTTCTATGTATTTTACTATTTAATATTCTCCATATAAATAAGATTATGCAGCTTTTTTCTTTATGTCCCTGGCTTATTTCACTTAGTACAACGTCCTCCAGGTTCATCCATGTTGTTGCAAAGGGCAAAGTCTCCTTTTGTAAGGCTGAATAATATTCACACATACATACTGGGTAGACATAAAGTTAGTGTGCAGTTTGAATTGCACTGCATGTTCGCCCTGTATATATTACAATTTCTTTGCCCATTCATCCATCAACAAAAACTCAGAATCTTAAGTTGCTTCCATAGCTTGGCTGTTCTGTATAACACTGCAACAAACATGGGAGCACATACACCTCTCTGGGACACTGATGTCTTTGTCCTTGGGCATATACCCAGAAGAGGGGCTGCCGGATCATATTATATAGTTCTAAAATGGCCATTCTGTCTTCCATACTGTCTGAACCAATTTACACACACACCAGTAGTGTGTAAGAGCCTCCTCTCTCCACATTCTCACAAGCACTTGTTATCATTTCCCTTTTCTGTAACAGCCATCCTAACAGGTTTGTGCTGACATCTCTCTGCAGTTTCAATTGCATCTCCCAGATGATTAGTGACATTGAACATCTTTTCATATACCTGTTGACCATTGATATGTTTTCTTTGGAAAGTGTCTATTCAGGTCTTTTGCCCATGTTTTTTATTTTTAGAGACAGAGTCTCACTTTATCACCCTCGGTAGAGTGCTATGGCATCACAGCTCACAGCAACCTCCAGCTCTTGGGCTTAGCTGATTCTCTTGCCTCAGCCTCCTGAGTAGCTGAGACTACAGGCGCCCACCACAATGCATGGCTATTTTTTGTTGTTGTTGCAGTTTGGCCAGGGCTGGGTAAGAAGCCACCACACTCAGTATATGAGGCTGGCGCTCTACTCACTAAGCCACAGGTGCTGCCCGGATATTAACACTTTATCAGATATATGGTCTGCAAATATTTTCTCTCAATCTGTAAATAAAGTTTTCATTTTGGTGATTGCTGTACTTTTAATCTGATGTAGTACCATTTTTTAAATTTTTGTTCATTTTCTCTGAGGTTTATATATACATAAACAGATTTATATTAAGATGGGATCCTACTATGTTGCTCAAGCTGGTCTTGAACATGTGGGCTCAAGTGATCCTTCTGCCTCAGCTTCTTGAGTAGCTGACATTACAGGTATGCATCACCTCACCTGGTTGGATTATTTTCTTATTTTCCTTTGTTGAACAGATTGCTATTGGTTCAAAGAAACAAAGCCGATTTTTGTACTTTGAATTTAAAACCTGTGACCACACTGAATTTGTTTATTAGTTCAAATAGGATTTTTTTAAATCTTTAGGGTGTTCTATAGAGAGTATCATGCCATCTGCAAAAAGAGATGCCTTTACTTCTTTCTAATTTGAATGTACTTTATTTCTCTTCTTGTCTGATTCCTCTTGTTAGTACTTCCAGGACTATGCAGAGTAAAAGTAGTGAGAGTGGGCATCTTTTCCCTTAGAGGAAAAGCTTTCAGTTTTCCCCCAATAATTATGTGATCTGTGGGCTTTTCATATACCACCTTTATTTTGTTGAAGAAATTTTTTTCCCTGTGTATTTTGTTGTGAGTTTTTATCATGAAAGGATGTTGAACTTTATCAAGTGCTTTGTCTGCATCTGTTGAAATGATCATGTGATTTTATCTTTGATTGCGCTAATGTGGTATAGCATATTGATTTGCATATGTTAAATTAACCTTGCATACCAGCGACAAATTCCACTTGGTCATGGTATATAAACTTTTTGATGTGTTGTTGAATTTAGTTGGCTAGTGTTTTATTGAGGACATTTGCATCTATGTTTGTCAGAGATATTGGCCTGTAATTTTCCTTTCTGACAGTGTTTTTGTCTGGCTTTGGTATCTAGGTGATGCTGTTGGCCTCATCAAACTACTTTGGAAGTATTTCCTCTACTACTATTTTTGGAAGAGTGTAAGAAGCATTCCATACCAATCCTTTTTGGTAGAATTCAACCATGAAGCCATCTGGTCCTAGGGTTTTCTTTGTTGGAAGGTTTTCCCAACAGTCTGCTCAGACTGTCTATTTTTTCTTTTATTTCTTCTTGATTTATTCTAGGTAGGTTGCATGTTTCTAGGAATTAATCCATTTCCTCCAGGTTATCTAAAATGTTAACATGTTGTTGTTCAAAATAATCCCTTATGATCCTTTCTATTGCCGAGCATCCATTGTAATGCTTCCTCTTTAATTTCTGGTTTTATTTAAAGAATCTCTCTTCTTTAATACTGAGTCTGATTGAGTATCTGTCAAGTTATTTTTCTAATAACTAGATGCCCTCCTTAGGCTGTGTGCAGTGGCCCTCCTCCTGCTCCTCCTCTTGGATTAATGGCACAAGTTTCTAGGGGAATGCTCAAAAGTCACATTCCTTATGAAGCCTCATCTGATTTTCCCCAACAGAATAAATCACCTCCTCTGAGCTACGGAGGGAGGCTCGTACAGTCCTCCTAACCTCAGGGCATCACTTCTTGAGTCATGGTTGTCTGCATCATGCCTGTTCTTCCACTGGATGGTGAACAACGTGGGTGAAAGGAACCCTCCTTCCTTCCCTCCTCTCATCTTCCCCTTCATGTACAGTAGAACCTCTGTAAGGTGACCACCCAAGGGACTAACTGGTCCACATATAGAGGTGGTCACCATAAGGAGCTAGGCCTGCTGTGCTGATATGAACATGTGGTACACATCCAGTGGAAATCAGGTCAACTTAAGCAGGTGGTCAGTGTAGGGAGGTGGCCAGCTATGGAGGTTCTACTGTGTTTGAAGAACATTTGCTGTGTGCTGCTGCTGGGCTTCAGGAGAAAGGTCAGATAATGTTCTGAGTTTAAAGAGCACAACTGTCTTTGGGAAGAGAGACTTGTACATGGGAAATTATAATGCAATGTTATGTGGACTGTGGTACATAAATTGAGTTTTATCACATTTTATAACAAACTGCTTCGTCAGTGTATTGGGATTCACTATAGAAAAGAAAAGACTTTGCTATTATAAATCTTTCTCCATTTTTTTCTTTCATCCTAACCAACCATTCTGAATTTGAAAAAAAAAAATCTTTTCTTTCAGGTAAGTGTTCATTTTTATTCATTTCAAGATTTTTTTTATTCCATTCTAATTTCTTCTTTGATCCAGTTTTCCCCATGTATTCTGACTAGCAAAGCCCTGTTCTTCAAGTTTCACCTCCATGAGTTTCCCTGGACCAGTCTTCTCAACACCTTTGCTGATAAAATCTCTTTGCCATGTAGTTTAAGCTGTCTTGAAAGTTCCTTTATCTTTTTTAATGCATGTCTGGTCTGGAAAAAATATGGCAACAAGAACCAGGGCTGTATTTCTTTACACATGAGCAGACCTGAAATGGAACTAAGCAAACGGCAAGAATTTGATAATTTTGTTATCTTGGAGATTACAGAAATAAAACTACATTTGTGTCATTGTAAATTCAAAATGCATCATATCTAATGTTCAAATTAGGACAACTAAGTTATTATAAATTGCTCCAAGACCCTGTAAAAGGTATAACAGTTAAACTAGAAAAGTTAATTTGCAATGCTGCTGTATCATTGTTTAAATATCCTTTTTTTCTTTTTTTTTTTTTTAATTCTGCATTCCTCATTTCCCCTCTCCTCAGTGTCACCTGAGAACGTCCTGTGCTCTCTCTTCTCTGTGGCTGAGTAATCAAACATATTGATGTCACTTCTCTGCTACTCTCTGGAACTTATCTTCCAACAAAGCCTAATTCTTTAAAGTCTCACAAATCAGATCCAAGAATTTTCCTGCTCATAACCCATTGTTTCACAAACTGCTTAAGACCCAAGTGATGTTCTATCATAAACTCCATAATATACCATATAATCTGAGCCTGGATACAATTCAAGCCTACAAAATAAAAAGAAATAAAATACTCATCCCTATCACATCTTCACTAACAAAGGTGCAAGTCTTCCAACATTCAAGGTGTGAAAGCCGGGTACTGGCAGACAGGGAATTAAACTGATGAGTCAGAATTCATTTAACTCACAGTCTTTTGTTTCTCAAGAAATTCCGTTTCTACGAGCATGGGCAACCTGAGGAAGGCTCTGGCCCATCCTAAAACTACAGTAGGAGTGTGCTAAAGACTAGGTACCAACTGGGTCCCTGCCCTCACCATGCTTCTTTATAAATGTCACCTTTAATTTTTTTCACACTAGGTTTCTCCACAAGGCTAAGTTCACAGCAACTGGTGCTTCCAGGACACATATCTTTTCATCTTTACAGCCAGAGTATAAGATAGTCTCTTCCCTTAAATTCATTTCAAATTAAGGACCCAGAGAAATATTCTGATTGGCTGAGCTGGGTCACATGACCATCCCTCCACGTCCCCCACTGCAATTCAATACTAGTCACTCATGGATGGCATTTCATGGCAGTTCCACAGAAAAGATAAGACATACCTCACGGAAAAAAAAGTCAACCTTCATGACATGCCTGAAGGAGAAAAGTGGTGGTGTTGGGTTTTTCTAATTCATAAAAGTTGTTGCTTAGAATGAAAGAAAAAAGAGAGAAATTTTGTATTTTTCTTACAATTGTGTATTCCTTCCTTTCCTATAGTGAACCCCATGAAGCACTTTGTTATAATAGATAAAACTCAAGTCGATATCTACCACAGTCCACATAACATTGCATTATAACTATGGACAAGACTCTCTCCCCAAGGACAATTAAGTCTTTTAAGCTCATGATGCTATCATATCTTACCTCTTAAAGCCAAGCCCAGCACCAGCATCAGGAGAAGATTTTCTCTAGACATATGTATAGGGGTTAGGGGGTGGCAAGAGGAGGGGAAGGAAGGAGGGGTCCTTGCACCCAAGTTGCTCACCATCCAGTGGAAAACTAGGCATGACACAGACAACCAGGTCTCAGAGAGGATCAATCAGGCACGAGCAGAATTGTAAAAACGTCCCTCACTAGCACAGCAGAAGTGATTTATTCTTCTGGGGAATCTAGATGAAGCTTCATAAGGAAGCTGGCTTTTGAGCATTCCCAAAGAAGCTCAAGTTGGTAACCCCAAAAGGGGAGATGGTATTCAGATCGTAAGCCACAGGTTGGAGCACTGCAGGCAGCCTTAGAGAGGGTGGCTGTACCTCCCAGCTGAGACGCATAGTGGGATGATTCCAAGGGCCCAAAAATGACCCCCTCTCCCTTACCCTCATAAAACAATTGCCCTTACCTACTCATGCTGCCTGAGAATTCTTTATGAAGAACCAAGTCTTTCAATCCATAGATAATGCTAAGGTTAAAAATGCAAATATTCCTCAGAATAAAAAGAAAATAGTTTCTAACAAGGAGTAAATGACTGATAACTCAGCCTTTCACAGACACGAGTTATGACAGAAGGAAAATGAAGGGTGGAATGGAGGCATTAGGCATGCTGCTGAGGAGAAGCTGCCGTACACTTACTCACAAAGGTAATGAAAGAGAGAACACAGGACCGAGCCTAGGCCAGCACACTGCATCACCCACGGGCTGGGAGCCCACAGTAACGCTCCTACAGATGCCAGCCACAAGCCCCTCCCCTAAGGAATAAAAAGAGCAAGTATTAACCCCCACTCTGACTCAGTGTCAGCTCATCTAAGTCCTAATACATAGAGCTTAGGTCAGGGACGTAGCTGGTGCTGGACTCTGAGCCTCACCCTGGCAGTGGGGATCAGACTGTTAGAAGAATCTAATTCAGTCTTAAACAGTAAGGCAATGTTTTGGCTTAGGATATTTTTTTTAGCAATAGTGAGATATAACAAATTTAGGCACTTAAAAGTAAACTTTCATCATTGTTCACAGGTACATGGTGTGATAGTTAATTTTATGCAGCAACTTGGCTGGGTTGTGATGCCCAGTTGTTTAGTCTAACACCAGCTTAGACATCTCTGGAAAGCATTTTTTGGATGTGATTAAGATTTACAATCAGATTTAAATAGAGTAGATTATCTTCCATAATGTGACTGGGCCTCATTAAATCAGCTGAAGGCATTAAACCCAAAGACTGAAGTTTTATGCAGGCCCCAAAGTTCTCAGTAGTCCTGCAGTTATGACCTCTAATGCAATTTGATGACTGCTAACCCCTCTACTAAGAGTTGACAAGGGGCATGTGGCTGTCCTCTGAGTCTTCCTTGAATAATATTTGCAGCTTACCTGTGAAAAGACCTAAGTGCTGTCAGGTCAAAGTCCTTTGAACATAATATATTGATTTTATAAGTCTATATATTGATGCAACACTGAGAAGTTTACAAAGCATTTTGACATTCATTGTCGGCCTTGGCACCTAAGACTGATAAAATGCTAAGTGTGTAACTAGCATGGAACTAAGACACAAATAAGCTAACAAGAGGAAGGAGTAAGCAGAGAGTGGCATTGAGGCCCAGAGCATTTCAGCCTAAACACAAATGCTAGGGAGCTGTTGCTGGGAGGTACCGTGGACCTATGGGACAATTCTGAACTGGGTTTAGAGATGGATAGTGAACCGATGAAGATGGAGGATGAGGTAAGGGGGAGTATATATGGCACCAAGTCCTGGAACAAGAGACCAAAACAATCTCTCTGAAAGAGGAATTTAAAGAAGAAAGCCTTCATAGGTGTAAGAAAAAGTACATTACATGAGGATATGTTGTTAATTATTTGGAATATATTTATTTCTACCTCTCTCTTCTTTCTTAGAGAAAGGAGCTATGGTAAGGGGATACGAGGTGCACACAGAGAGTACAGGCAGGGCGGGAAAGCTGGATTGAGGTCAGCCAAGCTTCACTCTGGAATGAGAGAGAATTAGGCAGATGTGTTGAGAGTTTGAATATCACTGCCCCAGTTAGCATGATGATGGAACTCCCCTAACAGCCATCCCCAGAGGAAGGTCAAGTGTTAAAAACGTACCCAGGATAGAACTGTCTGATCACAGCACGCAGGCTCTTTCCATTGCTCAGGAATATCAGGACAGCAGTTTGATGTTTATTAAACATCAGCAGGGTCTCTACTAGAGTACTGATCCCTAGGAACGCTCAGCCCCCTCCCAGAGAAATCTTAAAGGCACAGAGCTACACCCAGGTCTGGGCAGCCACCATCACCATGAAGTCAGGATGAACTTTTATGATCTGGCAGGGAAGGAGTCTGCTTTTAGAATGGGATGTATTATTAACTGTCACCTTCTTGGAAACCTTTCTACAGTCAGCCATCAGAAAGAGCACGAGATGATCAGGAAAGACAAAGCACTTTCCAAAGTGGAGAGTGTGAAGGGGACTGGAAATAGGTGGTGTGAGGGGGCAGTGAGGGCCACAGTCCACCCATCCCAGCATCTTCGCCAGCCACACGCATTAGTGAAAGTCATCAGGCTGGAGAAAGAGGCTCTGAGGAGGGCAGAGAAAGGGAAAAACTAGGCTAAGTGAAACCAGACAAGAAAAGTCCATATAAGAAAACCCAAAGAATGAGACGTAATTTGTAAAAATATCTCCAGTGCTGCAGACTCAAATAAACGTGTGCACAGTATGATACAGGAAAAGAGAACAAAACCAGCAATTGGAAGGAATCGGTTCAAATTCTGGCTCTAGCCTGAGTAATAGTTTCACCCTAGTAATTGGGTTAATAACCCTAACTTATATGATTATTTTGAGCATCAAAGGAGAAAAGACCTAAGAATGTGCCTAGTAAGCTACAATGTAGCTATTCAAATGTTTATGTCCATTAATTGGGATTATGGTCATTTTTGATTAAAAAAAGGTGATTCTGACACATGTATTTGCATACTCATTATAAGGTATGAGAATGCTGATGTTGTAACTGTATGGCACTGCTGAGAATCCGGTAGCAGTCCAGGTTTGTCAGAAAGAAAATTACAGAAACACGACTCAACTAGACCTGCCCTCCCTCTAAAGCTGATAAGAAAAATGAAAAACGGACCATATCCTTAGAAGAACGTCCCTTTTACTGTCTTCAAACTCAATATTCATTCTTGCCAACTCTCAAAGCTATTCTGAAACAAAGCAGAGATCACAGTTTATCTCCTGGGCTTTTAATATCCCTCATTTGTATGGATTGAAAAATTGAGGCACATGGAAATATAAAGCCTCTTGTACCAAATCTGTGTCTCTGGGAAGCAGTCTGGCCTTTTCTACCCGAGAGAATGCCCCTCAGAAAGCCCAGGCTTGGGGCTGGGAGCAAAGCATAGAAAAGATGTGAAACATTAAACAAATGAAGACCAAGCAGGGGAAAGAAAAAGACCATATTCTGAGGCATATTTTCAAAATAAGAGAGATAAATTCTGAAAATGAAACAGGTTGGGAGAACAAGACAAATGCTGAAATAAATATGAAAAGAAGACAAATTTCTTCTCATAGAAACATGGAAAGTCAGTCTCTAAAATGTTAGACAATGGCTCAAGAAAAGGTAAAACTGGGAGAGGAAGATAAACACCAAAGGGCAATAAATCACAGAAATAACACATCCGAGGATCGTTGTGAATAAAACACACCCCACCAAGTGAGCCTGCAAGAGTAAGACAAATGCAACATGACTAACAAATACAGATATCACAGCCAGGACTGAAGCAACCAGAGAAGATGAAAGCCTAGGGCACTGCTGACCTCCTGGCCTTCCGGTGGGAATCCCATTCACATGTGTTTCCCTAAACAAGTCCTCCAGGCTGCTGTCCCACCTTCCTCTACTCAGTACATGAGCGGAGGTCACCTCTCTTGTACCTGATAGTAGCGGGACAGTCGGGCACAGTCCCCTTAGGAGAGGCTGTTCTCCTTCTGTCACTGATAATTTCTCCCTCAAAAAAAAGCTAGAATCCTCCTCCTTTATTCCCACACCTGAGCCTTGTGACACAGAGGTAAGCAACTTTAAATATGGCTGTCATCATCATGCAACTGTCCCCTGCCCAGGCTGCCTCACTGCCTTGATGCAGTGCTGTCAGGGTCCAAGCTGTGGGTTAGAGCTCATCACCAGAGCTTCCTGGGACAGTCCCTGGGTGAGAGAGAGATAAAGGGTCCCTAGTCATAATGGGACCCAGGTGGGCTCTGAAGGCAGACATTCTGAGTGACGAGGAGCTCTCTCTGGAAAGCACTGAGCTTACTCTGCCTCATCTCTGAGATGGGAATAATACTTAATGCTCTGCAGTTACTAGGAAAGCACACATAAAAACTCTAACGGCTCTTAGAATTCAAAAATAATAGCTTGTGCACTTCCCTGCCCTTGATTCAACACAACCACAATTTTTTCCTAAATGTTGGATCTGGGTTTTAATGGCCTGGGAGCTCAGCACCACAGAAAGATCAAAAGATTAGGATAGGGAGTCACATACCTTACCCCTTGAAGCAGGAGTGAACCAAATTAAGGAAATGAGCAAGGATTCCAGTGAGAGCCATTACGCCTAACCTCTGTATCACCCATTGCAATTCACTGAATGCTTTTGATCAAAAGAGGCTTAGAATTTGGAAGCTGGACATAAAAAACAGAACAGAGGGCCTCTCATGTGGACTGTGTTTTAATGTTGGGAAGTAGTTTCACATCTATTATCTAACACGATCACAACCACTCTGTAAAGGGTGCAAAGATTATTCATCTCATTCTCATATATGAGACAGAAACAGGAGGCCCAAAGAGGCTGTGACCAGCCCAAAGTTATATAAAGTCATGTGACCAGCAGGTGGCAACTAGTAAATGGCTCCATACCTCCCAGGCATGACCATTTCCTGGAAAGGGAAACATTTTCACTGTGCTTCATCAAGAGATGATGCTGAAACAATCTCATGCAAATGAGTCCTCCTCCTGGGAAGATAGTAAAAAGAGGCACAATCAGTGAGGGAACGAAAGCACATGACTGGGCTGGGAGCTGGGCCACTGCCTCTTTCTTGTTACTGAGTGTGGTTTTCAAACCAGGAGCACATGGGGCATCTTTGTACTCATAAAATTGCTGACTCTGGGGATCCACTTCAGACCTGCTGAATCAGAATCTGCATTTTACTCAATCCTCAGTACACGGAGATTAATATTTGAGAAGCACTGGTCCAGAATGATTTAGAGAGGAAATTATTTTGCTGTGGATATAAATCCAGGATTCACCTTATCTGGGAAAATCTCTACCTTACAAGATGACTTGAAGGGTCTACCTACCAAAGTGCCCACATTCACCCCTTCCATGAGCACGTCCAGCCAATGTCTCTATTATTTGTCCACCTCTGTCTCCCTCCCCCTCACTGGCTTGCCCTGACAAAGCATATCCAAAGAGTCCTCAACTAGGGGAAGCTTCATCTCAGATATAAACTTCAAATCTGAAAGGTCTGTGTATCTGATATCCCAAGCCTAAGTGTCTGTGCTGCATTGTGGGTGTGAGCTCCTTACTCTACATTGTCGTCAAGAGGACATTTACTTGCCCTACATCAGACACATCTGGCCTTTTAACCTATTTTCCCACATGCCTGATGATAAATAAAACTGAATGCTAATAGATTCATGTATGGTATGAGAGAAAAAAAGAGGTCATGACGAGACCATGCTGTGGCCTGAGAAAATACAGGGTAGGCTGTTTCTGAATGAGTGAGGATGACTGTGAGAGGGGTGGCTTCGAGGAAGAAGTTCGGGGTTTCCGCTGCAGACGTACTAAACACCCAGGATGTGAAGCTAAGGGCAGACTTCTGGACTGGCAAGACACACTGGGGGCCACTAACATCCACATCTAAGGCCATGGTGCTGCGTGCAATCACCAGTGATGGGTGTAGGTAGAGAACAGAGGGGACTCAGGCTCAAGTTCTGGGATACT
>CAUYQV010166152.1:0-12525 GCA_963574575.1 Galagoides demidoff
AGCCCAGGAGTTGGAGGTTGCTATGAGCTGTGATGCCATGGCACTCTACCCAGGGGGATAGCTTGAGGCTCCGTCTCAAAAAAAAAAAAAAAAAAGATATATTTAAGATTTCTATGACGGGCCCACTCTTCTGAAAATAGACATGTAAGCTGTTTCCACCTCTTCTGGGAAGCAACTTGGCAAAAAATATCCAGAACTTAAACTACTGCTCATCCCCTTGGCTCAGTAATTTCACATCTGGGATTTTGTTTTAATGTAATAATGAAGATGAAAGATTAAATTGGTGTACAAAGATGTTCATGTAAGATTATATGTAAAAAACTAGAAATAAACAATGTCTAACAATAGGACAATAATTAAATGTTACAATATTCCCACATAATGAAATTTTGTATAGTCATTAAATTCGTGTCTGCTTGGCATATTTAGTGCTTTGATGGTAAGTGAAATTGAGAGGCAGCATACAAAATAATATAGACAATATGATCTCAGTTTTATTTTTTGAAGTCAAGTTTGTTGAGACATAATTTACAAATAGCCAGATTCTTGCTTTTTGGGAATATTCAGATATATTTTACAAAGAAGTAGCCAACACATAGAGAACATTTTGTAAATACTTTGTAAAATTGTGTAATGAATATTTTGTAAATGAAGTACATTTGGCTACAATATCCCATTTTCCCTACATTTAGTGATTTTAAGGGTGACTTTTGGAACACCCTGTACTTTGGTTAGTTTTGACAAATGTATACGGTTATGTAAACACCACCATAATCAAGATATAGAGTCTTTTTGTCACCCCAGAAAGTTTCTGCATGCCCTTTGCTGTCCTCCTCCATCTAGGTTTCTATAACAAAATACTTAAGACTGAGTAACTTATAAACAACAGAAATTTCTTCCTCATGGTTCTGAAGACTGGAAAATCCAAAATCAAAGCGTTAGAAAATTTGGTGTCTGGGAAGGGCCCAGTTCCTCACACTCAGTGCCTTCTCCCTGTATCCTCCATAATAGAAGGCACTAGCTAGCTTTTGGGGGTCTCTTTTATAAGGGCATAAATTCCATTAATGAAGATGGAGTCTCATCACCTAATCACCTCCCAAAGGCCCCACCTTCTAATAATATCTCATGTGGGATTAGATTTCAACATGTGGATTTTGGGAAATTGCAAACATTCAGACTGTGGCTCTGGAAAACTATAGTTTTGCATTTTGCAGAATGTAAAATAAATGAAACCATACTGGCTTTGTTCACCTTTGATGTTCATTCATGTAATAGGTATCAGTACCTCAATCCTTTTGTTACAGAACAGGGTTATATTGTAGACATGTATCACAATCTGGTCATTCATCAGTCGATAGACATTTGGGTTGTTTTCAGTTTCTGATAATCATATTTGTGTATAAGACATAATGTTTTATTCTCTTGGTTAAACATCTTAAGAGAGGAATTATTAGGTTGCATGGTAAGTATATGTTTAAGAAACAGCCAATAGTATTGTCTATTTTAAATTTAGCCACAGTAGTAAGTGAGTAGTGGTATCTTACTTCCCTAATGACTAATGTCAAGCACATTTTCTTTAGTGAAATGTCTACTTAACTATTTTTCAGTTTTGCTTGTTTTCTTATTACTGACTTTTTTTTTTTCAGTTTTTGGCTAGGGCCGGGTTTGAACCTGGCACCTCCAGTATACAGGGCTGGTGCTCTACTCCTTTGAGCCACAGGTGCCACCCTCTTATTACTGATTTTTAAGAGTTCTATGCTACATACAATCCCTTTGTGAGACATGTGATCTGTACATATTTTATCCCCCAGGTTGTAACTTATCTTTTCATTTTTGTAATAGTGTTTTCAAGGACCAAAAGTATTTATGTTATTGATTTATCCATTTTTAATTTAATCCTTGATGCTTCTTATATAAATTTTTTAGTTTAAAATTGCTTTCGATTTATAGAAAACTTGCAAAAATAGTACAGGCTGTTCTCTTATATCTCACACCCTATTATTTTCCTATTATTAACATCAATAAGACATATTGTTACAATCAATGAATATGATTTATGCTTTTTGTGATTTAAGAAATAGTACAGACTGTTCTCTTATATCTCACACCCTATAGCTTTTCCTATTATTAACATCAATAAGACATATTGTTACAATCAATGAATATGATTTATGCTTTTTGTGATTTAAGAAATCTTTGCCTACCCCAAAGTCACAACAATTATCTTTGTTTTTATATAGAAATTTTATACGTTTTGCTTTTAGGTTTGGGTGTATGATACACTTTAAGTTATTTTTCATGTGTGATCTGAAGAAATGTGGACATTTTTGTCTCTCTGTGTGGATCATCCGCTGTCCTGGCATCATTTGCTGAGTTGATCTTTTCATTTAAAAAAAATATGTATATACGTAGAAGAAAATATGGAAAGGAGATCATGAACGGTGGTTTTACCTTTTCTTTTTAGCCTTCCATATTTTTCATTTGTCTTTACAACAAAGCATGAGTGGCAGATTTTTGAAAAAGCAGACACAACCTGGTGAAGAATGACAGTGTAAACAAATGCAGTATCAGCAGAGGCGGGGGTAAGCTGGCTTCTGAAAGAGGAATCAGCAGGTCACGTTGCTGAGAGGGTGATGGATAACTCAGTCACCCATTTGCCAATTTCTGAACTAATCACAGAGCCTGGGAGGCCTGGCTGTGTTGTGGTTCCTCATTTTCTATGTGGTCTGATCTAGCAGCTGTGAATCCTATATTTTTCTACATTGACCCTTAAAATAAACCCTCATTATTTAAGATAGATTGCATGAGTCTCTGTTTCTTGCAACATAAAAGAGACTTACCAGCATAGCTACACAAAGAAAAAGCAGCCAGCTCTTCATGTGGTGAAGATGAACGGAGAAGAACAGGTGTCGGACCCCACGCTTCTCTTCCAGGGTTGGCCTCCGTGGGGGAAGTTAGATAAAATATGGCTTTCTGTCATAATAGTATACTTTGGCTATTATAAGTTATTTATTGTAAATAAATGGCTAAGATCAGGGAATAACACTGATATAAAATATCAATCCAATTATTTATTTTTCACATTTAATTTTCCCATTATTTTTCAGTTCAGAGCAGAGTTCTGCCAAATAAGTAAGTTCTGGATTGGGATGAGAGGACTGTAAGGAAGAAATTTCTGAACAGTTACTATAAAACTGTCAGAGATATGCAAAGGTCTTAGTCTGTCTTCTGCTGCTGTAACAGAATACCACAGACTAGGTAATTCATTTGACTCACAGTTCTGGAGGCTGGGAAGTCCAAGATCAAGAAGAAGCCTCATCTGGTGTTCTTGCTATATCACAACATGTGAAAGACATCGCATGGTGAGAAGGCGTGTACATATGCACACAAGATGGATAGGCAGGGGTGAGGGGTGGGTGTCCTCCTTTTATCTGGAGCCCCCTCCTAAAATAACTAACCCTTTCTCAAGAGAATGGCATTAATCCATTTATAAGGGCAGAGTCCTCATACCTAATCAACTCTTAAAGGTCCCACCTCTTAATACCATTATAATGGCCATTAAATTCTGATATGAGTTTTGGAGCAAACATTCAAACCATAGTTGTCACTGAAGCTTGATTTTCGATACATGAGAGGTAACCTGTCATGGTTAAGGTCATGGGCAAGGAGCCAGAGTGCTTACGTTCAGAGCTCATCTCTATGACTTCAGGAGCTGTGTGCGACTTTGGCAGATTACAAAGGCTCCTCAAGCTCCAATTCTTCTTCAGCATGTGTGGGGTCACCCTGTGAGGCTTCTGCCGGGTGATGTGCCTGGTGTAAAGAAAGTGCTCAATCACTTTAGCTCTTCTCGTCACTGGTGCTGGGGCCTGCAGACCCGCTGTGTGCGCCTGTATTTCCAGGCTAATTGTTCACTTTGCAGTGAGGAAGGCCTCCTGTTTCATGGAGCCCCTGAGCCACCCCATCTGTTCAACCATCTCTATCTTCCTGTACAGTTTCCCTCCTCCTTTTTCAGACCCTTAATTAGTTTTGGTGATAAAATGATCAGCACCACCTGAGCATCAGCTATTAGCAATAAGCATGGCTCCTCTGAGTAGCTAGGGCATAGCAGTTATTTCCAAATAAAGCTAGTTTTGTGCTACAGCTCTGATTATCTGCTAAATTATACCAGGGCATATTTTACAGTATTTTTTGTTTTAAAAGTCACTCACCTCACAGTCATCTAGTTGATCCAGGAGCACCTGCAATAACATTGGGATGAAATTCCTTTGTTTTATTTTTCTTTCAATTTTTAACCCCAGTGAATTTTTTTTTTTTTTTTAGTATCCCATTGGGAAATGCTTTTTCCCCCCTATTTTCTGGCTCATGTTTCTTAAAGAGCCAATTAATTCTTTAATAGATGCTATCTCTGGGATGTTGTTGCTCTTTTCCAGGCATCAGTATTGTTGTGCCAAGTCTAGCATGTTAACTATTTCACTGACTGACTTTCTCTCTGGGTCCACATGACAAAGGCAACAAGTCAAAGGAGCTACTGAGTTGAAACAGCTAAAAATTCAAGTCAGCTAGGCTTAGCTTAGCATCTCCCAGAGGCAGTAGGCTCAGGGCAGTAGGTAAAATGAGCTAGGCATTAATATAAGAATAAACTCTATTTCTAGCACTACAATGAAGCTTTCCTTATTTTTTATTAAACTGTGGTTTAAGTATATAACATAAGACAAATATATATTCTTCTGGAATCTTATTTTAATTTTCATATGGGGTCTCAGCATTGGCAATACCATAGGGAGTGACTAATCTCATTAGAGCTGATTTTGTTTTTCTTTATGACATTTTATACAGTAGAAATATTTCATAATTAATTCATTTAAAACAAAGATTTGAGGATTGTAAAGTGGGGAGAAACGTAGTTGGGAGTCAATTGTAACAGTCCAGGAGAGGAGAAAATGTCAAGGCTGAGAGTGGGGGCAGGATTGCATAGTAGAGAGATGAGGACAGATTTGAAATTAAAAAGAAAAATACTTTCTTGTTTAATTAATAAACTGTAAAGTTAACTCTTTTGGTGGATAGTGCTACAAGTTTTAACACACATATAGAGTCATGTAACCACCATCTCAATCACACGGAAGACAGTTCCATCTCTCCCCAAAATTCCCTAAGGATGACCTTCTGTGGTCAAACCCTCCTCCACCCTTCACCCTGACAACCACTAATCTCCATCTCTATGGTTTTGCCTTTTCCACAATACCACAACAGGTCAAAGGACTAAAGAACCTTATTATATTAAATATTTAACTTTCTGAGAATGGTTTCTTTAATTCACCATAATGCCTTTGAGATACACTCATGTCATTCATTTATCAATAGTTTGTTCCTTTATCCCCCTGAGTGGTATTCCACTGTGTGGATGTACCAAAGTTTGTTTAACCACTCACCCATTAAAGGACAGTCGTGTTGTTTCCAGTTTTTGCCAATTTTAAATAGAGCTGCTATAACCACTTATATACAGGTGCTTGTATGAACACAAGTTTCCACTTTTCTAGAGTGAGTGCTCTGAGTGAGATTAATGTGTCAGATGATAAGTGTGTTTACCTTTATAAGAAACTTTAACATTTTTCCAAGGATAGTATACCATTTTGAATTCCTACTAACCATGCTTGGGAGTTGCAGTTGGTCCACATCCATGCCAGTAGCTGGTAGTGCCTTTTAAAAAAAATTTTTTTTAGCCAATCTATTCAGTGCATGGGATACCTCATTCCCCTAAATGCTAACAATGTTGACCTTTTCATGTACTTTTGTATATTATATTCTGGATACAAGACTTTTGGGGGACTAGATGATTTGCAAATATTTTCTCAGCATCTTTTACTAAGCAAAAGTTTTAATTTTGATAAAGTCCCATTTATCTACTTTTTTCTTTTAAGTGCATACAATTTATCAAGCTTATAACTTCACACATGAAATGGGGGCTCTGGGTTTTCTGCTTAGAGTTACACGAGTTGGGCGCTGCACACTCAAGAAGGCATGATTTCTGTGGAATACAATGTGAATCACGACCCCTAGAGTTGTTGAGTGCACAACTTGCACAGCACACATCATTTCTCTGGTGTCTTCTTTATCGAAAAGATTGCTGTCATTGCTGTGGTTCTGTTTCACTTCTGTGCCGTCTGTTTGTTATTAGGTGGAGCATGAATCTCTATTTGAGCAGCTCCCATAGATGAATATTTAAAGCTACCTATTTCATGTTATTCAGTCATTAAAAAGAGTGATATCTGTCATTTGCAGTCACATGGATAGAACTGGAGGTCATTATGTTAAGTGAAATAGGCCAAGCACAACAAGATAAATACCACATGTTTTCATATGCAGGAGCTACAACAAAAGTGGATCTAAGGAAAGTAGAGAGTAGATTCGGGTCTACTAGAGGATGGTAAGGCGCAGGGGAGGGGAAGAGGATACAAAGAATGTAAGTTTATTTATTACCACTAATCTGTATGTTTACAAATGGTAGAGATGGTAAATTATATATACACATGTATATATATGTATATATATGTATGTATATTTTAACTTCAAAAACAATTAAAAAGTTAACCTATTCCCCAAAGACTCTATAGCTGGCTGATGGTCTGTCGTGTTCTCAGGCTGGTTTCCCTGGCTAACCCTTTCCAACAACTCAAATTTGTGGAAATTGGAAACTCCCTGCCCTCAGCCAGTTTTAGCTATCTAGACAGCCATAGTTTTGAAATTCACGTCTAAACAAATGACTAAAAAGTAAAGATCTGTGTCTTCATCCATCATTTATACAACTTTGGATTTTTACCGTGCAGAAAGCCTCTCCACAGAGCAGACTCATTCTCAGTGTGCTGCCACATTGACATTTTTATCAATTAATACTGGCTCTAAAACACCTGTGTTATGTGGCAGGGACAGGGAAGAAAACATAAGCATCCTATTTGTGAGTTGTTTTTATTCAAAATCAACCTCATTATGTTTTTATGTAGGGAAGAGTCTGTATGTCAGGAATGAGTATAACTTAAACTGGGAAGAGGTTAAGGGCATTTTAGAAAATGTGGATTTTGAAAGCTGAAGGCATGGGAGGAGAGGGTGTGTAATACCACAGGTAGGGAAAAAGATTGTTCAAGGACAGAACCCTGCTTACAGGGCCCAAAGAAATGGTTTGAGGGGTGAAGGAAAGGATGGAGTTAATGATTCCATGCTATAAATGGGGAGAACCAACAGGTGTTTTTTTGTTTTGTTTTGTAAGTCCATGAAGCACTTAGAGGGCAGGTGATGCTCCTGGGTATCTTCCACCTATCTGGCTTCTTCATAGTAGACTATAATAGGATTTCAGAAAGAAGGTTGTTTTTCACCATTAGATATGATGTTGTAGGTTTTTTCTTTGTCTTGTTTTGTTTTGTAGATGGTATTTGTCAGGTTGAGAAAGTTGCCCTCTCTTCCTAGTTTGCTGAAAGTTTTGTTTTTGTTTTTTGTCAAATCACAAAAGGGTGTTGAGTTTTGTCAAATGCTTTTCTTTGTCTACTGACATGACCATACAAATTTTCTTCTTCAGTTTGTTAATGTGATGGATTACGTCAACTGATATTCAAATATTAAACCAGCCTTGTATAACTGGAATAAATCCCACTTGATCATGTTGTATAATTCTTTTTATGCATTGTTGGATTGGATTTACTAATATTTTATTGAGGGGGTGGGAATGGTAGCTCATGCCTGTAATCCTAGCACTCTGGAAAGCTGTGGCTGGAGGATCCCTTGAGCTAAGGAGTTTGAGACCAGCAGGGGCAAGAAAAAGACCTCCTCTCTATTAAAAAATAGTAAAACTAGCCTGGAATTGTGGCAGGTGCCTGTAGTCCCAGCTATTTGGGAGGCTGAGGCAGGAGGATTGCTAGAGCCCAGGAGTTTGAGGTTGCTGTGAGCTGGGTTGATACCATGGCACTTTAGCCTGGCCAGCAGAGTGAGTTCTCTCTCCCTTTCTCTCTATAGATAGATATAGATATAGATATAGATATAGATATAGATATAGATATAGATATAGATATACACATACACAAACACACACACACATATATATAATGCCTTTCTTGTAATGCTTTTATTGGGTTGTATTGTTAGGATAACGTTGGCCTCATAGAATGAATTAGAATTCTTTCTTCTACATTTGTTTTTAGGAAGAGATTGTAGAGAATTGTCATCATTTTACTGAAATGTTTGGTAAATTCAACCAGTGAAGACTTTTGGGCCTGGTGATTTTTTTTTGAAGATTATTAATTCTTGATTAAATTTATTTAATAATTATAGCCTATGGAGATTATCTATTTCTCCTTATGTGAATTTTAGTAGTTTGTGTCTTTTTAAAAAAATTGGTCCATTTCATCTAAGTTATCAAATTTATGGGCAGAATTTTTTTTTTTTTTTTTGCTGTTTTTGTCCAGGGCTGGGTTTGAACCCACCACCTCTGGCATATGGGGCTGGTACCCTACTCCTTTGAACTATAGGCACTGCCCAGAATTTTTTTTTATTAAATCATAGCTGTGTACATTAATGCAATTATGGGGTATAATGTGCTGGTTTTATATACAATTTGAAATACCTTCATCAAACTGGTTAACATAGCCTTCACCGCATTTTCTTAATTATTGTGTTAAGACATTTATACTCTATACTTAGTAGTTTTAACATGTACCCTTGTAAAATGCACCATAGGTGTGGTCTGACCAATTACCCTCCTTCCACCCATCCTCCTCCCATCCCTCCCTCTTCTCTTTCCCCTTCATCTTGGGTTGTAGTTGGGTTATAGCTTTCATATGGAAGTGTGGGTACTTATAAATTGGTTTCATAGTAGGCCTGACTACATTGAATACTTTTTCTTCCATTCTTGCAATACTTTGTTCTAGCTCCATCCATGTAAACATGAAAGAGGTAAAAGTCTCTACATCTTTCTTGTATAATATGTATGTATTATTGTGCCCATAAATCACAATTCATTGATTCATTTATGGGTCAATAGGCACTTGGGCTTCTTCCATGACTTAGCAATTATGAATTAGGGTGCAATAAACATTCTGGTGCAAATGTCTTTGCTATAAAGTGATTTTTGGTCTTCAGGGTATATACCTAGTACAGAAATTGAAGGATAGAATGGCAGGTCTATTTTTAGATCCCTAAGTGATCTCCAAATATCTTTCTAAAAGGAACATATTAGTTTGCATTCCCGCCAGCAGTGCAGAAGTGTTCCTTTTTCTCCTCATCCACGCCAACATCTGTGGTTCTGGGATTTTGTGATGTGGGCTAATCTTACTTGTGGGCAGAATTGTTTATGAAATTCTTCAATTATTTTCTTTAATTGTTCATAGGATAAGTAATGGTTATTTCTCTTTCATTTTTGTTATTAGCAATTGTGTCTTTTTTTTTCTTGGTTCTGCGCAATAGAATTTTATCAACTTTATTAATCTTTTCAAAGAACCATCTTTTGATGTCATTAATTTTCTCTCTTAATTTCTTACTTTTGATGTTATGATGTAGGAGTATAGGTTGCTAATTTTAGATTTTTCTTATACATGCATGCAATTAGTGTTGTTTTGCTCTACACAATGCTTTCACTGCATCCCATACATTTTGACAGGTTGTATTTTCATTTTCATTTAGTTCAAAATGTTTTAAAATTTCTCTTTAGACTATTTCTTTGAACTATGTGTTATTTGGAAGTTTGTTGTTTAATATCCAAGTATTTTAGAAATTTTCAAATTATCTTTCTATTATTGATTTCTAGTTTAAATCTATTATGGTTTGGGAGCATCCCTTGTAAATTTATAATCTTAGATGTGGTCTATCTTGGTGAATAGTCTATGTGTACTTGAGCTTATTGAAGTGTTCTATAAATATCAACTAGATTCAGTTTATTGATGATGCTGTTTAGTTCAATTATATCCTTCCTGATTTTCTGTGTTCTGGATCTGTCAATTAAGGAACAAGTGTCAAAGTTGCCAATATAATAGTGAATTTTTCTCCTACTCTTGAAGCTCTGTCAGTTTTTGCTTGAAGTACTTTAATATTTCATTCTTGGTACATACAAGTTAGGAGTTGTTATATCTTCTTGCAAAATTGACTCCTTTATCATTGTATAATTAATGTTTCTCTTTATACCTCATAATTTTGCTTATTCTGAAGTTGACTTTGTCGGAAATTAAAGCTACCCAGCTTTCATGTGATTAGTGTTAGCATTGTAAATCTTTCATTATCTCTTTACTTTTAATCTGTCTCTTTATATTTAAAGTATATTTATTGTGAACAACATATACTTGTCTCTTGGTTTTGTTTTGTTTTTGTGATAGGATTTCACTTTGTTGCCCTCAGTACTGTGCTATGCTGTTATAGCTCACAGCAACTTCAAACTCCTGGGCTCAAGTGATTCTCTTGCCTCAGCCTCCCAAGTAGCTTGGACTACAGGTGCCCTCCACGGGCCCAGCTGTTTTTAGAGACAGAGTCTCACTCTTGCTCAGGCTGGTCTTAAACTCCTAAGTTCAAGCAATCTACCCACCTTGGCCTCCAAGTTTGCTAGAATTATAGGCATGAGCCACCTCACCTGGCAGTTGCATCATTTTATCCACTCTGATAGCTTCTACCTTCTAATTGATGTATTTAGACTAGTCATATTTGAAGTGTTTGTCTATATAGTTTGGTTAATATCTACCATATAGCTTTTTTTCTATTAATTGTACTTGTACTTTGTTTCTTTTTAATCTTCTTTTCTTTTTCTGCCTTCTCTGTTTTTTTTTTTTATAAAATCATAGCTGTGATTTATTAAATCAATGCAATCATGGCGTAAAAGGTGCTGGTTTTATATACAATTTGAAATATTTTCATCAAACTAGTTAACATAGCCTTCATGACATTTTCTTAGTTACTGTGTTAAGACATTTATATTCTACATTTAGTAAATTTCGCATGTACCCTTGTAGATGCACTGTAGGTGTGGTTCCACTGATTACCCTCCCTCCACCTCCCCTCCCCTCCCCCTTCTCTGGTTTTACTGAGCAGTTTATATTACTCCATTTTCTCTCCTCTCTTAGGATATCAATTATACGTCTTCAAAAAAAATTTTTTTTGGTTTCCCTAAAGTTTGCAATATGTATTTACAACTAATATTAGTCAAATAATGCCATACTGCTTCAAGGTAATCTAGGTAACATAGCAAAGTGTTCCCATTTCCTCTCTTTCATTCTTTATAACTCCACTGTCATTCATTTCACTTATCTAAAAGGGGTGGCCTTGCAAAAAATGACAGCAAAATACCTAATCCTGCAATTTCCCAGTAACAAAGATCAATCCTGTGAGTTCTCTTATTAACAGAGACTCTACACAATAGGAGTTCTATTTTGTACAACTTCTAAAAAGGGCTGAACAAACAGAAAGGAGGTGTAAATCTTTCTCTTTTAAAATTGTTTTTGAGAATCTCCTTTCTCAGGAATCTTGAGTAAACAGCTAGAGAGGGAGCCACAAGCTTCAGCTATATTTCAAGGGCAGAGTTACATCTTTCATGATAATCCCAATAATCTAGTCTCCAAAGAAAAGGTGGGGGAGCCAGCTCATGGACCTTGATATCCCACCCAGCTTCTGGGTTGGTTATCTACTACCTGCCACCAAGAAGGAGAAGTGCAGCAGTTTCTCTACTGTACCCTATCAATTTACAACCCCCTTTAAAATCCTGTAGCTACTTGGCCTCTGTGCTGGTTTTTCCCTTCTCTTTCTTTGGGATGCCATGCCATCTCCCTGCTCTCTTTTCTCCCTCCCTTTTCCCACTCTCTTCTACTCTATCACTCCCTCTCTCCTTCTAAGAAAATAAAACAAATTTTATACTTTTATTTCCTAATCTTTGGAGAAATCTTTTTTCAACCTGCATGCACTAGTTATGTACTAGCTCACACCCTAACATTAACCATATGCTATAATCACTCAATATGTTGCTGCTATTATTACTTCAAAAAATTGGTTATCTATTATATCAATTAAGGATAGGAAAAATAAAATACTTTATTTTACCTTCATCTATTTCTTTGCTACTGCTCTTTTTGTCTTTATTTAGATCTGGTTTTCTGGCCTTTATCATTTTCCTTCTTTCTAAAGAACTTCTTTTTCTAATTTTTTGCAAAACAGGTCTGCTAGCAACAAATTCCCTCAGTTTTTGTTTGTCTGAAAAAGTCGTTATTTCTTCTTCACTTTTGAAGATTAATTTTGCTGGATATAGCATTCTAGTTTGGTGTTTTCCCTCCCTAGATATTTTACCTCACTATCTTCTTTATTGTGTGATTTCCAAAGAGATATTCTATGTAATTCTTATTTTTTTCTTCTTCTATAGAAAGAAAAGAAGGCTCGGCGCCTGTGGCTCAATCGGCTAAGGCGCCAGCCACGTACACCTAAGGTGGTGGGTTCGAATCCCCAGCCCGGGCCCGCCAACCAACAATAATGGCTGCAACCAAAAAATGGCCGGGCGTTGTGGCGGGCGCCTGT
>CAUYQV010166154.1:0-16666 GCA_963574575.1 Galagoides demidoff
AAAAAAAAAAAAAAAAAAAAAACAAAGACTGCCATAATTTGAAATAGTCAGTTTTGAGAAGATTCATTTTAAAATAAGATTTAATAATATCTTAAATTTAATCTCAGTTGAATAACCTTATAAGGAGATGATGTTATTCGTTCTCCGAATAATACTTGTCCAAGGTTTTCAGAAGGTCTTTTCTTTCCAGAGTCATGGCAGAAGTCAAAGCTAAAAGAAAAGAAGTTCAAGTAAAATAAAAACATGGTAAGTAAAGAAAACAGTCTTTGTAATTCATCTAGCCTCTCCACTGTTAATGGCATTGCTTTTTTTTTTTTTTGAGACCAAGTCTCACTTTGTCACCCTCAGTAGAGTGCTGTGGCATCACAGCTCACAGCAACCTCCAACTCTTGGGCTTAGGTGATTCTCTTGCCTCAGCCTCCCGAGTAGCTGGGGCTACAGGTGCCTACCACAACGCCCAGCTATTTTTTGTTGCTATTTGGCCAGGGCCGGGTTTGAATCTGCCATCATAGGTATATGGGGCCAGTGCCCTACCCACTGAGCCACAGGCACTGACAGTCTCAAACTGTTGTCCTCGGTAGAGTGCCATAGCATCATAGCTCACAGCAACCTCCAACTCTTAGGCTCAAGTTATCCTCTTGCCTCAGTTTTTCTATTTTTAGTGGAGATGAGGTCTTACTTTTGCTCAGGCTGGTCTCAAACTCGTGAGCTTAAGCAATCCACCTGCCTCGGCTTCCCAGAGACTGGCATTGCTTTTAAAAAGATGGCCCATGAGTACATAATTATGACCTATAGAACTATTTTTTGTGTGTGGTTTTTGGCCAGGGCTGGGTTTGAACCCGCCACCTCCGGCATATGGGGCGGGCGCTCTACTCCTTTGAGCCACAGGCACTGCCCAAGATCTATAGAACTCTTTATAGATTGCTCTTTAGATTATTTAATCTCTAAAAATTATGAATTTATTATTTAAAATGCCTATGTTACTACTTTTCACTTTTTAAATATAGGTAATCACAATCTCAAAAAAAAGTGTTTTCCAAGTCAAACTTCAAATTACACAAAAATAAGTAAACAGTACTTTAAAACCTGTGTAATTCTAACTTGAGATATTTAGAAACTGTAATTATTGGTTCTGACCAAAGGAAAACTTACAGAACAGTCTTCCCCAAACACATCCCACACACTCACAAATCAAAAGCTTACTAGGTAAAAAGAATAATGACTACCTTTTAGTAAATTTGAATGTAAAATGGCTAAAGTAAAAGATAAAATAAATGGTAGTCTTACATAATTTTTTTTTGAGACAGAGTCCCACTCTGTGGCCCTGGGTAGAGTGCCATGGCATCATAGTTCACAGCAACCCCAAGCTCCTGGGCTCAGGCAATCCTCTTGCCCCGGCCTACAGGCCACAATGCCTGGCTAGTTTTTGATTTGTAGTAGAGACAGGGTCTTGCTCTTGCTCAGGCTAGTCTTGAACTCCTGAGCTCAAGCAATCCACCCGCTTCAGACTCCCAGAGAGCTAGGATTATAGGTGTGAGCCACTGTGCCGGTCAGTCTTATATAACTTTTTTTTTTTTTGAGACAGAGTCTGTGTCACCCTTGGTAGAGTGCCCTAGCATCATAGCTCATAGCAACCTCAAACTCTTGGGTTTAAGCCATTCTCTTGCCTCAGCCTCCCAAGTAGCTGGGACTACAGGCACCTGCCATAACCCCTATTTGTTGTTATTGTTGTTGTTGCAGTTGTCATTGTTATTTAGCAGGCCTGGGTTGGGTTCAAACCTGCCTGCCTCAGTATATGTGGCCGGTGCCCTAAACACTGACTATGGGTACCAAGCCATTGTATAACATTTTAATTACTCATACTAATGCCCTATACATATACCTGGTATACTAATGAAAATCAGACCTGATTTCATTTCTTCTTAATGAGAGGAAATAAAGTAACACCAAAGGGAACTGCAATCATTTTTTCTAAAATGCACATCATTTACTCTTATTCTCAAATGATTGATCATACTTAATCATTATCATATAAGTGTTCACTATTAACTAAGTGCCTTCATCCATGAAAGACTTTAGTATAGGCTCGGTGCCTGTGGCTCAAGTGGCTAAGGCGCCAGCCACATACACCTGAGGTGGCGGGTTCGAATCCAGCCCAGGCTGTACAAACAACAATGATGGCTGCAACCAAAAAATAGCCAGGCGTTGTGGTGGGCACCTGTGGTCCCAGCTACTTGGGAGGCAGAAGCAGGAGACTCACTTGAGCCCAGGAGTTGGAGGTTGCTATGAGCTGTGATGCCATAGCACTCTACCCAGGGGAATAGCTTGAGGCTCTGTCTCAAAAAAAAAAAGAAAAAAAGAAAAAGTTTAGTATAAACCTTATCTCTTCTATGCTGTTTTTTTTTTTTTTTTTTTGACAGGGTCTAGCTCTGTCATCTAGGCTGGAGTGCAATGGTACCATCGTGGCTTACTGCAGTCTCAAACTCCTAGGCTCAAGCTAGCCTTCTTCCTCAGCCTCCCAAGCAGCTGAGACTACAGGTGCTCACCACTACACTCAGCTAAGTTTTCTTATTTTTTGTAGAGATGGGGTCTTGCTATATCACCGAGGTTGGTTTCAAACTTTTGGCCTCAAGTAATCCTCATGCCTTGACCTCCTAAAGTTCTGGGAATACAGGTGTTAGCCACTGCATCCAGCTATTCCATATTTTTAAAATAAGCAACAACTCTGCAAAGATACTTTTTAAATATTTTTTTGTTTTTATTAATTCATAACTGTGTACACTGATGCATCTATGGGGTTAAGCATACGGATTTGATATACAATGTGAAATGTTTACTTTGAACCAATTAACACATCCACCACAATTACACTCTTTTCTTAATAGTTTTGAACTGTACCATTGCATCATGCACATTAGGTGAGGTTCCCTCAAATACCCTCCCTCCTCTCGCCTCCCTCAAAGATACTTATTTAAAAGTCCAATGTGTATGTCTTGGCACCCATACCCCAGTGGTTAGGGTGCCTGCCACATACAACAGGGCTGGCGGGTTCGAATCCAGCCTGGGCCTGCTAAACAACAATGACAACTACAACAACAACAACAATAGCCAAGCACTGCGGTGGGCACCTGTAGTCCCAGCTACTTGGGAGGCTGAGGCAAGAGAATCGTTTGAGCCCAAGAGTTTCAGGTTGCTATGAGCTATGATGCCACAGCATTCTACCAAGGGTGACATAGTGAGACTGTCTCAAAAAAAAAAAAAAGTCCAAAGTGTAGTAAATTCATAATTTGCTTCTCTTAGAAAGAAAAATGAAGTATAACACATTCCTAATTTTTTAAGCCTTTGTCTCACAATGAAACCCCTCTGTTCTAATCAATTTTTCTTGTTACCTTCATTACCAAGTTACTGCCACATTTCTCAATATACCTAGGGCTTTCATTTATTATCTTCAAAAATGTAAGGCACATTTTAATACAATTATAACATGCCATACTTACGTATCATATTCATAAGGTAGAACAGATTCTACTGAGTCCAATCTATTTACAAAGAGTGCTACTGAGGACTATGAGAAGGAAAAAGAGCAATAATTAATAACACAAAGTAAAATAAGGTAGCACTTGCAAAATACATAATGAAGTAAGTGAGAGGTAATTGGGCTTATTGCCACCATCAATTTATAACTATACAGTTATAAATCTGTAATTTAGTATAGTTATAAATTTATAACTAAATTATAACTTAGTTATAAATTTATAATTCAGTACAGTTATACATTTTTAATACAATTTAACTATAAATTCATAACATTTCATTTATCTAGCATCATTGGGTTCTCTGAATACATAAATTTTTCAGATACCTTGGCCATTCTTAACCTTTTTTAAATTATAGACCCTTCTGAGAATATGATGAAAGCTGTGGCTATTCTCCAAAAAAAACCACACATATTCATCAAATTCTCTGTATGGTTTCAAGAGCCTTCCTGTAGTCCATGTAACTGAGATTAAGAACTTAAGAAAATTTAAGCGGCATCTGTGGCTCAGAGGGTAGAGCACTGGCCCCATATACGGAGGGTGGTGGGTTCGAACCTGGCCCTGGCCAGCTAAAACAGCAGTGGCAACTGCAACAAAAAAATAGTGGGGTGTTGTGTTGGGTGCCTGTACTCCCAGTTACTCAGGTGGCTGACACAAGAGAATCACTTAAGTCCAAGAGTTGGAGGTTGCTGTGAGCTATGACGCCACAGCACTCTACTGAGGGTGACAGAGTGAGACTCTCTCTCAAAAAAATAAAAGAACTTAAGAAAATTAAAGCTGGGTAGCACCTATGGCTCAGTGGGTAGGGCACCAGCCACATATACTGAGGGTGGTGGGTTCAAACCCAGCCCCGGCCAAACTACAACAAAAAAGTAGCTGGGCATTGTAGCAGGTGCCTGTAGTCCTAGCTACTTGGGAGGTTGAGGCAAGAGAATTGCCTAAGCCCAGGAGTTGGAGGTTGCTGTGAGCTGTGACACCACAGCACTCTACCAAGGGTGATAAAGTAAGACTCTGTCTCTATAAAAAAAAAAAAAAAAGAAAGAAAAAAGAAAATTAAATCTGCCTGTATTAAGTGGTTTTCTCACATTATTTGAAACATTTTTATAAGACTCATGTTAAAATCCACTTCACTCTTTCCTCTTTTTTTTTCTCTTATTTTTTTGCAGTTTTTGGCCAGGTCTGGGTTTGAACCTACCACCTCCGGTATATGGGGCCAGCACCCTACTCCTTTGAGTCACAGGCACCGCCCCACTCTTTCCTATTTTTAAATTGGAATGCCTGGCAGGGCACAGTGGCTCACATCTGTAATCCCAGCACTTGGGAGGTTAAGGCAGGTGCATTGCCTGAGCTCACAGGTTCTAGACTAGCCTCAGCCAGAGAGAGACCCCATTTCTTAAAAATAGCCAGGCATGGCTCAGCACCTGTGGCTCAAGTGGCCAAGGCGCCAGCCACATACACCTAAGGTGGCGGGTTCAAATCCAGCCCGGCCCACTGAAACAACAATGACGGCTGCAACCAAAAAATAGCTGGGAGTTGTGGCGGGCGCCAGTGGTCCCAGCTACTTGGGAGGCTAAGGCAGGAGACTCGCTTGAGCCCAGGAGTTGGAGGTTGCTGTGAGCTGTGATGCCGTGGCACTTTACCCAGGGGGACAGATTGAGGCTCTGTCTAAAAAAATAAAAAAATATTTAGGGAAGGTTGAATCTGTGTGAGGGGCTGAAGTTAATACTGTGGATATAGGAGTGAACAAGACAAGACAAGCCTAAGTTGATGGGACCTTTGCTTCATCAGGAAAGAAAGACAGTGAACCAGTCAATGGTGTGAGATCACATGGTTTGACTTCAGAGAGAGGTCAAGGCTAAGGAAGGGGATGAAGAGTCACAGAAGGGCCATTTTAGAGAAGCTGGCCAGGAGGGTCTCTCCAAGAAGGTGACACACACGAGAGACCTGAATGAATAGAAAGGCAGAGCCAAGGGACCACCTGCTCTAAGAGAATGCCAGCACCAGAGAGCAGCCAATGTGAGGGCCCAAGCAGTTAGGGTGCTGGGCATGTTTGGGCACCAGCAAGGAAGCCAATAAAGCTGGTACGTGGAGGGGCACCCCGCACTAGCAGTGGCAACAGAGAAAGACCCTATCTAAAAAAAAGAAAGGAAGGAAGGAGGGAAAGTCTGTCATTTGTGCCAACAGGTCAAGTGGAGGACATTATGTTAAGTGAAATCAGCCAAGACAAAAAGTGTGTTCTCATTCATACCTGGAAGCTAAAAGAAGTTGATCTCAAAGAAATAAAAGGCAGAACAGAGGCTACTAGAGGCTGGGAAGGACAGGGTGGGGGGGCGAAGGAGAGACCTGAAGGATTCACAGTTGTGGCTGGAGAGGACTAAGTTCTAGTACTGTGGGGTGACTACAGTTAACAATAATATATTACATAGTTTGAAACAGCTGGGAGGAGGACATTGGATGTTCCCAACACACACACATAATGATAAATGTTTGAGATAATGGGCAAGCTCATTACCCTGATCTGATCACCAAACATTATCTGTATCAAAACATCGCAATGTATTGCATAGATATGTACAATCATGATGTTCCAAATTTTAAAAATAAAATTAAATGTTTAAAACTCCAGGCTTTGGAACCAGATCTGAGACAACAGAGAGAGGGTCACAGGCCTCCCCCACTCTCCTCAGAAGCTTGGCTATCACCTCCCCTTCTAACCCCATTCTCAGAGGCTTCATTATCCACAGCCTCCATCACAAGCTGACCCTAGAACCAGTTGCATAATTGGTGGGACCTAATACAAAGTGAAAATGCAGGACTCTTGCTGGAAAATTCCTAAGGATTTCAAGATGGTGCTAGCCAAGCCTTCAACAGAGCCAGGGGCCTTCTGAGCACAGGGTCCTGTGCAATGACACCAGCCCTGCCCTGGCCTCTGAGGACTGAAGAAATTATTCATAGGTGCCCATCTAAGAAGCACTGGCACCCCTGGCCACCACGATTGAGTGACTTCTTTCCTCTATCCTTTATTTAATGAGCATATATAAAGCATATATGAGCATATATAAACATTATAACATTTATAACCAGGGGCCAGATCATTCCTTGTCACTCTGTACTATCCTGCACCCCTGGCCTCCTCCCACCAGATCCCAGGAGCACTTTCCACCCAGTGGTGACAAGCAAAAATATCTCCAGATATTGTCAAATATTCCCAGAGGGGCAAAATCACCCCTACTGAGGGCCAGTGGGTTGCAGTGATAAAAAGCTTTTGGGAGCACTCATGATAAACTTTTCCTTTGTAGAATTTACTACACTTGTATTTTTAATTACTTGGTACTTGTTTAGAGTCAGTTCCTCCAAACAGACCTCGGTTTCTAAGAAAACACAGATGACTTACCACCATATCTGTTTTGTTCCCTGCTGCACCTCTGGCTCCCAGCACAGTACACAGGATGTGGTAGGATCTCAGCAAATACTTATTGAAGGAATAAATGTTGGAGGAAATTGCAAATGTCAGACAGAAACCATGGAGTGTCTCAACACAGTGCGCAAGGAAGGCCCCCATCACTCAGCAGGGAGTGACTGACTATCCGGAGAGGGGAGGCCCTGGGAAGTCTACACAAAGACTCAGAAAATTTTTAAAGGACAGTAAGGGGTCTGTCTGATGGGTGGCGGGGATGTACATTCAGACAGCAGGAGCCCTTCTGTAGAAGCATAGGGGTGAGAACCAGCCATGGACTCAGGAACACAATCATGAAAGTACAGGAGAGTGAGTCAGAGAGGGAGGTGTGGTCCAGCCCAGGCCTGGATGCTGTGCACAGGTGCAGCTCTCCACTCTGCAGGTGCTGAGCATCCAGCAGCAGGGTTTGATGGGCCCTGTGTTTGTAAAGAAATCCCTCTGACAGTTGTGGGTAGAATAGATTGGAGAAGATGACCTATAACCACAAATGCAGCCTTAAACACAATTTCACCAGCATCAGAGCAGGGAACCTCTGCCTTTGCTTCCCTCTGGGGCCACAGGTGTGGTACTGCCCTGTCATTAACCGATCCCCTGTAGTCATTAATCTGTGTTACCAATTGTCCTAGGCAGCTCAGGCTGCCATAACAAAATACCACAGGCTGTGTGGCTTAAATAGCAAACATTTATTTCTCAGTCGTGAAGGCTGAATCAGAGTGCCAGCATGTATGGGTTCTAGTGAGGGCTCTCTCCCTGGCTTGCAGACAGCTGCCAACTTGCATGTGATGGAGAAAGAAAGGTTCTGGTCTCTCTTCCTCTTCTCATGAAGACACTGATCCCACTTTAAGGGCTCCACCCTCATGACCTCACATGGACCTAATCACCTTCCAAATGCCCCACATCTTAATACCATCACCCTGGGGGGTAGGACTTGAACATATGAATCTGGAGAGGACATGAACATTCTGTCCACATTGGCAAGACTCCTTAAATTCCCAAGGCCTGAAGACCCAAAAATGTCTTAAGAATTACCCAAGGTACTAGTTTTGTCACTGACTGCCTTCTTGTATGTTTCCTGTCTGGAAATGAGAGCTGACAGGAACTGGCACACAGAGGCTCTGGGAAGACAGCAGGGCTCCAGGGGGCACCTGCAGACAGACCGCCTCAGAGCACACTCCAGCCTGTGCCTTGAGGCAAGCGATTTCAGAGTCCTCAGTTCACTTTCCTCACCTAACAATCAGGAGAATAGTACCTGCATTGTAAGGGTGATGTGAAGGTCAAAGTTAAGAGAGTCGATCTACAAAACACCACTCAGCAGTGTCCTGGTGACAGAGTATCAATAACCAGACTGTTCGGTGGTCCATTCGTCCCCCACCACCTCACCCTGCGCAGAACCCAGTCATTCCAAATTAGAGAATGCAATGTGAAAATTCCACACTGAGAGCCAGAGAAGGGAGTGTAATATTCACCATATTAAAGCCTCAGAACTCATACAATTCTGTACTGAAACTTCACAGTCAGAAAGAGTTCCCTCAAGGGCAACAGCTCTTAACTGTGGGTGATTCTGGCAACATCTGAACATCTGGCAATGTCTGGAGGCATTTTGGGTTGTCACAACTGAGCGGCATCTAGTAAGCAGATGCTGTGGAGGCTGATCAACATTCTAGAACGTACAGAAAACAACAAAGAACTGTCCAGCCCAAAATGTCAATAGTGCCCACGTTGAGAAATCCTGATCTAGACACTGCAAGATATTAGTAGGATGAACACAAATTTTGGAATTAAGCAGAACTAGATTTAAATTCTAGTTACGCCACTTACTAGTTTGTGGCCCTAGGAAAATCACTTAACAGCTCTAAGAGGACACCTTACTAGAGTATGTTGCTCAGGATTAGAAGAGACAAGATGTCAGCACCTAGAATAATGGCTGGCATGTGCCTGCCCAACAGCCATCCTCTCACTGCCTTCCTGCTTTAGACATTGACCTGAAAGATGTGATGATGGAGCAACAGCAGCCCTGTTGACTACACGAGGCAAAAGACAAAAACCACAGAGAAGCGCTGATGCAGAGCCCAGGCAATGGAGAACCAACCCCGGATCTAGCTTCTCTTGGATTTCTGTTATAAGAAAAATAATCTGTTACTCAATAAGCCACTTTCAGCTGCTATCTCCTACGTAACACCCTCACTCATCCAAATTATTACCATAAAAACTCAATAAACATTTGTAGATCAATAATGGACTGGCACAGAATCTAAATCTCTGGCACATAGCAGGTACTTCAACCAGCAGTTGAGATATGCTAGCCTGGCAAGAAAGAACTTTCTGTTGCCTACCAACAGTTGGCATCAGATGTTAGAGAAATTTCAGGATCCTTCTGATCCAATGAACAAGCACAGGAAACAGGTTTAGGGTGACATGGAATGCCATGGAGAGGGAAAGGTTTTCAGACTGTGGTTTTCCATGGATAGCTTTTCTTCCCTGCTCACATCCAACAAGCCATGGTGACCATTCTGTGTCTTAACAAGCACTTTAGAGAATAGTCTGTCATTTAGGGAGGCGAGGGTTCAACTTTCCCTTTCTCTATAGTGGCTGTGATAATGCAGCCCAAATGCCTGTTTCAGTGGTGATCTGTCATTCTAGGTTACAGAAGAGGCCCTGTGAGGACCAGCTCATGCACCATCCTGTCCTGTCTGGCACAGAGACCTCGAAGAAAGTCTGGAAGTCTGTGATGGAGGAGTGTCAGGCAGTAGCGGGAAGCCTTGCTTTTTCTCTCCAGAGAGCTACCGTCATGCAAAGCTTTGCTCTGACCTGAAACATGACAAATAACTTCACCAAGTCAGACCTGCTGGGAAAGGTGCTTGCTTGGAGCAACCCACCTGAGAAAAGATGGCAGGGTGTGGAAAAGGGACCACCGGGATTAGACAGGCACTTTCCTTATATATGTCTGTCCAACCATTAGCCACACACACAAGAGAAAAACTCAATTCAAGTTGAGGGGAAGGGAGGAGGGAAGGAGGACCAAACAGGAGGGAGAGGGCCACTGGTGTGCTCCCACCTACTAGGCACAATGTAAGGGTGTATGGCACACCTCCTGGGTGGGCGACACAATTACAACGGGTACTTTACCTAACAAATGCAAACATTGTTACCTGCTCACTTGTACGCTCATATTAATCTGAAATTTAAAAAAAAAAAAAAAATATATATATATATATACACACACACACACACACACCCCTCTCTTGCAATTACAACCTTCATTTGTCCAATGTAACACTTAGTGGGTGCCTACGCCAGGATAACACTTTATAGAAACCCTCTGCATTGGTTTCCTAGGGCTACTGCAACCAAGTTCATAGCCTGGGTGGCTGAAACAACAGATGTTTATGCTCTCATAGTTCTGGAGGCCAGAAATCAAAAATCAAGGTTTGGCAATGTTGGTTCCTTGCAAGGGCTGTGAGGAGAGTCTGTTCCCAGCCTCTCTCCTTGGCTTGTGGATAGCAGTCCTCTCCCCGGCCTCTTCACACCATCTCCGCTCTCTGTGTGTCCCTGTGTCCAAATGTTCTCATCTTATGAGGACGCCAGGTGTACTGGATTATAGCCCACTCCAATGACTTCCTCTTACCTTGATTAGCTCTGTGAAGGGCCAATCTCCTAGTCAGGTCACATTCCCGGGCCCTGGTGGTTAAGATTTCAACAGTGAATTCTGAGAGGACACAATTCAACATCCTCTCATTTAATGCTTATAACAGTAGCAAAAGGAAACACTAATCCAAATTTCTTAAAGAAGAGGAAACGGAGGCTTAGAGAGGTTTGACGCTGGCCCCATATCAGGTCAGCTCCTTCTTACCATTTTCATCCTATATATGCTACTTACTTATTTCACCATGTACTGCACACACACACATACACCCCACTGGAATGTAAACTCCAGGAGGTAAGGATTTTATCCATTGGTAACTGATGTTCTGTAAGTGAGGAGATGTGAACACAAATGGTTTTGAGAGCCAAGAGGCTGATATAAATGCATAAAGAGGACCAGGCCTGAGACAAGGTGGAATAGTGGGGATTATGGCAAACTAGAAAGACAAGTTCCAAACAGAAGAGGTAGCTGCATGCTTGAGAGGAATATTCAGCCTTCTCCTGGACATACTTCAATTTAACTTATGGGTTATTTGATGAAGCATGAGCAAAACGCTTAGAACTCCAACAGATATGTATCAATCAAAGGGTTTTCCAATAATGTCCCTTTCATTTCCTCCTCCAGGCAGCATTAAGTAATAAGCAAATTTTTATTTTTATTTTTTATTTTTTTGGCTACACTGGGTTTTCAGCCTTCTGCCATGAAATCTTCCTCCCAACCACGTTTTAGAGGTATGAGACAAATAAGAGAGCCTCACTCCACTCCTGCCTCGTCCTCGGGGGGGTTGCAGAAGGAGGCATCACTGTGTGGTAGGTAGAACAATGTTCCCCAAAGTCATCTACTCCCTGATCCCCAGAACCCGTCAATGGGCACCTGGACACAGCAGATCTTTGCCTTACATGACAAAGAGGCTTTGCAGATATGGTTAAGAGTCCTGCCATGGGGGAGATATTGCTAGATTATCCAGTGCTCCTCATGCAATCTTGGGGTCTTTACAATGGCAAGTGGAGGAGTGTCAGAGTGAGAAGGACACCCCCCCCCCATTGCTAGCCTTGAAGAAGGAAAGATAGTCAAGGAGGGCAGGCAGCCTCTAGAAGTCAGATAAGGCGAGGAAATAGACTCTTCCCTGGAGCCTCCAGAAGGACCACAGCCTTGCAGACACCTTGACTTAACCCAGTGAAGCCCTTTTCAGATGTTTCACCCCCAGAGTTCCAGGATACTGAGTCTGTGCTGCGACACTGTGGTTACTTGTTACAGCAGGGACAGGAAACTGACAGTCTGGAATGAAGACCCGGGAACACATCTCCCTCTGTAACACCAGCTGTCAGCGATGCTGTCTGTCCACACGGGCGCTTTCTTGTCTCCAGATTCCTCAGTCCCCCTCATGGCCCAATCTGCCCTCCCCACAGCCTTCTTCACCTGCTGTTCCTCCCTTGCCTGGTTATTCAAGGCAAAACCTTACAGTCAGCCTCAATTCTTCTCTCCCTCATACCCTGATCCAACATATCACCAAGTCAGAATCTGGAATGCAGCCACATCTCCCCCGGACCACCCTCCATCCCAGGTCCGGGCCCCACCGCCTCTTACCCCAACAGGCCAAGGTGGCCTCCCCACCCATCTTTCCCTTCCACGCCTGTCTCTGCGCCATTTTATACATAGAAGACAGAGTGCTCCTTCATGTCCCTCTACTGCCCACCGTGTCCCCTGCCCTGAGGACTTCACATCAAACTTCATGTCCAAACTCCTCATCATAACCTGCCAGCTGCTGCCCAAAGTGGCCGCTGACCTCTCCTCACACCTCAATCCCAACACTGACCATCCCTCACCATGCTCCTGTCAAGGCCCCTCGCACCAAGAGCCAGCTGACCTTGGGGCCTTTGCACTTGCTACCTAGACATTCTGATTCGGTCTGTCCCATAATCAGGTTTCTGGTCAAAAGCCACATTCCCTGACCTCATTTCTGACTAGCACCCCCCCCCCCCGCCTCACCCTCACCTCCACTTTCCTTCCCCTTTCCCTGATCTGTTTCTTCCTGCCCCTTGTCTCTCCCTAACTCTATGGCATATATTATATTTAATATGTCTGTTTATCATGTCTGCCCTTCTACTCTAGACCAGAACATACTTATTACTACAAAGTAATAAGCTTGCAAAATTTCTTATAATAAAGTGCAAGATGCTGACACTCCAGTACATCCCAGACTGAACCTCTCCCTTTGTTATAACATGCATAAATTATGTCGAGGGGAACACGGAGTCTGAGCCCCGCAGCACCAGCCTCTCCTGAGGACCTTTGCACCTGCCCCGTTTGTTCAGCATTGCCACATGGAAGGTGGCCCTGAGCCTTCTTGGCTGCTTCTGCACGGTAGCACAAGGGTCTCTGGCAGCCACAATTCAGCCCCAGCCAGGCTAGGTTATGAACACAAAGTTACCAGATCACTGGATTTTTATTTCTTTTTCTGAAACAAGTTTGGATTTTTACGTAGGAGCCTCTAATATTTAACACGGAGCCTGCACCTTGCATAGCAACAACCTGCTGGTTCAGAGAGCTACTGCCCACTCTGAAAAGGGCATAAACTCTTCATGTCACAACAAGCCTCACCCAGAAGGCTCTGCTTATTTGCCTTACCTGTCTGGCCTCTGACAGTATTTGACTTTCCAGTCCCTGATTTAAGGATTTTCATCAATATTAAACTAAACATGAGCTAACAGTATAAAGGAGCCGCCACCAAAAAAAAAAAAAAAAAAACTAAAAATAAAAATTTTCAAAAGACTAATGTCATCTTAGGTTGCATCAGTAGAGGTATGTTGTTTAGGAGAAAGGAGGTGATATTCCAAGTCTGCTGTAGTCAAGGTCACCATTTCAAAAGAAATAAAGACCATAGGAATTTGTTGGTAGAAGGGTGGACAGAAAGGTTGAGCAACTATCTTTTTTCTTGTAGCTCAAACAAACAAACAAAAAAGACCATTAGGGATTTGAGCACTCTCTCCAAATGCCTAGGGGCACTCATGTAGAAGAGAGATAAGTTGTAAATTGTGGGGCCTCATGTGGGGAGCACAGCTGGATCCAGCAGGCAGGAGCTACAGGGAAGTAAGTTCATCTCAGAGTTTAACAAGTGACTCTTCTCACTGGGAGAACTGAACTGAAATGGAACAAGGAGTAACTTCCCTGCAGTATCCACATGGAGGCTGGACCCCACTTAATGAGTCCACTGTAGAGGTGACTGGGGCATCAGAAATAAGGTTGAGCAGGGCAAGGAGGAAAGGAAGAAATGGAGGTAGGAGGAGAGACGGCTGGATTTATTAAGTGCCTACTGTGTGCCTGGAATTATGTCTAGAGCGAGAAAATCTTTCATTCCCCTTTTAGCATTTAGACTGTTTCCTATCTAACTGCAATTAACTTCCAATCTTGGACAAAAGTGTGTCCCTCACATCCCATCAAACTGCAGGTGCAGATTTATACACAAATCCCAGTGGTGTTGCAGTGAGAAGGCTTCTTTCTGAAAGGGCAATAGGAACCAGAACGGGAGGCAGATACAAAAGGTCACCTCTGCCTCGCTCCCTACGCCCGCCTCTGCCTCCTACAACAACCGGGAGGTTATTGCTCACTTGAAAGCCCATCTGGCAGAGACACCGCCAGGATGCTTTGCTCCCGCGGCAGGAGCTCCTCCGCTCTCTTCTGTCCTGAGCTACATTATTGGGGGGTGAGAGAATTGTCTTGTTTTGTAAGACAAGCTTGACAGCTGTTCATTGTCAGTGAAGAGCGGTAATGAGAATTACTCAGCAATTGGGTGTTAACTAAGAGCCTCCAGCATAACAAGAGGTCCCCAAGATTCATGGGGAGAAAATTGCATCTTGCCGAGCCTACTGTGCGCCTCCCTCCTCCCCGTTAGAGTCTTTGGCCTCAGATCATAAATCATAAAAAGGAGGACCACTGCAGTTTGTCTCCCTGTAACTGTTTGCTGAAAAATGGACATCAGACATCTCTCTCTGATCAAATCCTTCCTGTGGTTTCCCGTGACACCAAGGATTAAATTCAAACTCATTGTCCTGTGCAGGCCTTCATGACATGGCTTCTGCCACCAACCTCACCCTCAACCCCTCTCCACCAGGCCTCTGTGGGCTCGAACAGCACCTGCCTCAATTTAGATTCCCCAAAGGCAGAGCCTGAGACAAACATCTGGACAAAGCAATTTATTTAGATGGTGATCCCAGGAAGCCAGTGGAGGAGTGGAGAGCAGTGAGGGAGAAGAGAGAAGAGCCAGCTCAGGGCCCATCGAGGAGCAGGTCACCCTGTGGGCAGCCAGAGTCCTACCGGAGACCGTCCAGAGACTATGGGAAACATGCCTCAGAGCCATCTCATCAGGGAGAAGGAAGCTGGGATACTTACCCACCCACTGCATTAGTTTCCTGGGGCTGCTGTAACCAAGTGCCACCAACAGGGTGGCTTGAAACAACAGGCATTCACTCACCATCCTGATGGCTGGAAGTCCAAAATCAAGGCGTTGGCAGGGCCATGCTGCCTCAGGAGGCTTGGCTGCTGGAAGTCCCTGGTGGTCCCTGGATGACAGGTGCCTGCTCCAGAGTCTACTCTGCTGTCATGCGGCCTTCTCCCTACATCATGCTGTGTCCCCATGTGGCCTTCATGCAGTGACCACAGTCTCTGGGTTTAGGACCCACCTTCATACACCATGACTTCATCTGAAGTAATTACACATGCAAACACTCTATTTCCAAATAAGATCACACTTTGAGGTTCTGGGGCAGAGGCTATATTAATTTTTTGGTAGGGGGACGTTATTCAACCCAGTACAGCCCCCAGCTCTCTTCACCCGTCACCCAGGCAGTGTTGTGCACGGCACAAGCCCAGTGGCCCAGTGACTGTCCACCTCATCCCTCCCCGCAGTTCCAAGGCCTGCAAGGCTCTTCCCCCAGCAGCTACATGTCTGTCTCTACTGTTTCTCAGGTCCATGCAGATACAAGTGACAGAAGTACAGCTCCAGGTAACTTAGTGCCCCCAAAGCAGGAAGCTCGTTGGTTCATGGAACTAAGAAGCCAGGTCTCTGGCAAGGCTGGATTTGGGGTTTAAAGTATGCCAGAGGAGCTCAATCTCCCCAAACGGGGCCAGGACAGTTGTTAGAAGCCCTAGAGTCATGAGGCTACTGGGGAAACCTCTTGGAAAAACAAAATCCTAGAGTGGACCCAGTGTCATACCTGTAATCCTAGCAGAGGAGGCTGAGGTAGGTGGATTGCTTCAGCTCAGGAGTTCAAGACCAGCCTGAGCAAGAGCAATACCCCATCTGTACTAAAACAGAAAGACTAGCCGGGCATTGTGACAGGTTCCTGTAGTTCCAAGTACTTAGGAGGCTGAGACAAGAGGAACGCTTGAGCCCAAGAGTTTGAGGTTGCGGTGAGCACCACAACACTGTACCCAGGGCAAAAGAATGAGACGCTGTCTCCAAAAACAAACAAACAAAAAAGCCTGGAAAAACAGAATCCTACCTGATAGAATTCTGGTTCCTCTCAGACCCTGTGAGGTCTAGGTCACACACCCACACCTAAGACTAGGGGCAAACCATGTCCAGTCCACACAGAATGGATTGTCCCAAAAGAAACAGGGCTCTGAGCTCAACGCCAGTGGCTCAAGAGGCTAAGGTGCCAGCCACATACACCTAAGGTGGTGGGTTCGAATCCACCCCAGGCCCACCAAACAACAATGACAGCTGCAACAAAAAAATAGCCGGGCATTGTGGCAGGTGCCTGTGGTCCCAGCTACTTGGGAGGCTGAAGCAGGAGACTCGCTTGAGCCCAGGAGTTGGAGGTTGGTGTGAGCTGTGATGCCACAGCACTCTACCCAAGGGGATAGCTTAAGGCTCTGTCTAAAAAAAAAAAACAGGGCTCTGTTCTCAGAGAAGGGGGTAATAGGAAGCAAAACAGAAAGTGCCAACTAAATGGTTTCCACTCGTAAGGTAGCTCTTCAGAGAGCCCTTCCCTTCCCTTATCTCCAACTCAAATTAGCCCCATGGTAGTC
>CAUYQV010166158.1:0-23658 GCA_963574575.1 Galagoides demidoff
GCCATGGCATTACAGCTCATGGCAACCTCCAACTCCTGGGCTCAAGTGAGTCTCCTGCCTCCGCCTCCCAAGCAGCTGGGACCACAGGCGCCCGCCACAACGCCCGGCCATTTTTTGGTTGCAGCCATCATTGTTGTTTGGCGGGCCCGGGCTGGGGATACGAACCCGCCACCTTAGGTGTACGTGGCTGGCGCCTTAGCCAATTGAGCCACAGGCACCGAGCCGATTCCAAATCTTGAGTATCATGAATAGTGCTGCCATAAACATCAGCGCACAGATAGCTGATTTCCTTTCTTTTAGTTATATACCCAGCAGGGGATTGCTGGATATCATGGAAGTTCTATTTTTTGTTTCTTGAGGAACCACCATACTGTTATTCATAGTGGTTGCACTAATTTACATTCCCACCAACAGTATATGAGAGTTCCCCTTTTTCCACATCATTTCAAGTCTTCATTATTGCCTGTCTTTTGATGAAAGCCATTTTAACTGATGTTTTTGTTGGATTGAAGTCTTAAAGACAGATCAATTCCCCTTCTATGGAAATAAAATATTAATGATTCTTAAATCAGGGTCAAAACCCCTTTTAAACCCTTCACTAAACATCCAGTTCATTATCTTACAGGTACTGTGGAACCTCCATACTTGACCACCTACCTCCATTGACCACCTCCTTAAGTTGACCTAATCTTCATAGACCAGGCACATACCACATGATGTACAATAGGCCTGCTTGCTTGTGTTCACCACCTCTGTGTGACGACCAGTTGGTTACGTCCCTTGGTGGTCAACTTGTTTTACTGTATTTTTCTTGTAACATAGGCTGCTAAATACTATTGTCCCAAACTTTGATGAATACAATTAGAATGGACTTATTTTCCATCTACTATAGGCAAGCACTTAATCTGTTATTGTATTTAATCCTCACACACCAATCTATGTGGGGAGACTATTTATGTCACATTTTATATAACAGAAGACTGAGACTACAAGACTTTAAATAACTTCTCCAACTTGCCAAATGAACATGACAGAGTCAGGAATTATTAGAATGATGTCTTCCTCGGAGATTAGTGTGTGATTTTCGTATTATAGCACAATTCTTACAAAAAACAAAGCAAAGAAAGGAACTAGTTAAAATATATTATGGAAAATATCTATGATTTTGAATGAGCAAATTTTGTGATAGAATAAGTTCAAGTATCCAAGAAATATTAAGTATTCTCAACAGTATTTGAGGGATTAAAATTACATTTTAAAGGGGTTGATTTTCAACGAAGAAAAGTATATTTATCCTAGATATTTCAAATTTCTCTCCTCTTTAAGAACATTGGAAAGACTCAAAAATCTTGGCCTATTTACCCTAGTCAGTTGCCATTTTTGTTTTAGGAAGGCAGTGTCCTGCATTTTACTGTTCCATAATTCAAGTATGGAACAGAATATGGAAAAAAGAGAGATTGCATTCCTTCATGAACATTAGGGAACCTAACTATAGATAAAGAATCAATCCCAGACACACCTTCATCTATACCAACTTCTAGATATTTCTAACTGGCAACTGGCAAGCAAAAGTAATGTCCTTAAATTTCCCCTTCTGCTCTTTAGAATGGTTTTATCAGTTGAAGCATATTAATAACTCTGTAAGAGGGATCTGTTATTATTTTAAATGACTATGTCAGCATTAATGCTGTTATTAGGGTGTTCTCGAGAACAAAACGAAGGCTCAGAAGTACTTTTGTTGATGGTTACAAAGCTATATTTAATGCATAATTAGAGAGAGAAACATTTCTATTATAATTATATATTTTGGTAGACAAAATATGATTGGGGTTTCAAATTATTTTGTGCTTCATATCACTGCTGCTGAACTTTCTTTAGTTTTCAATTGATTTCAGTTGTGATTGTGCGTATATGTATGTGTTAGAGAAAGAAAGAAATGCCCCCAATGCTAAGTTGTTTTCTTTTTGGTCAAAGTCATGGTGTGATGCTAACAACCTTGCTTTTTAAACTGTAATTTGTTTGAATTTCCCTCCAGTTTCATCTTTGCCAATGAAGAAAGTAAAGAGGGTCTTGTGTGTATGTTCTTCGTGATTGGTCATTGACATTCTTGCATTCGTTTTCCAGATCTTCTGTCGATTCAGTACAACTAACATTTATTAAACACTGCAATGTACCAGAAACATTCAAATACTGGATAATTCAGCTCGTGTCTTTCTGTGACAGCAAAATTGGTCACCTTCAAATGATTGTGGAACCGAGCTACATCTTATCTTTAGCAGTCACATCTTTTTCAGTCATTTTACCAAGGCGTCAACAGTTCAGCTGTTGGGTTGTCAGGAAGTTGCCATTCACTTCCATTAAAGACAGGCAAATCATATGAGAAATGTGTCTAATTGATACCCATCATAGCATAATACTAAAACATGACACAGATGATGACAGATTGCGCTGGAAGAGCTCTCTGCTCTAGGCTATGATGATTAAGCTTCATGTTTTGTCTCTTCTAACAGATTGCATACACCTTGAGGGGAGACTTTGCACAGGCCTGTGCAATAGCTGTTTGAAAGAATTTTCAAGGAGCACATAACAAAGAATTGGCAAGAAAAGATGTAACAAGAATTCTAGCTTGAATTTGCTTTGTTACCTTTGGCAAGCCATTTGATCTTTTTGTACCTTAGATCCTAGATCTCTAAAACAAGGGAGTTGAATCAATTCAGCTCAGATTTTTAAAAATTATTTTTTAAAGTACAGAGCACTATAAAGTATAAGGGAAGAAATGAGAGAAATCCCAAAGCCCCTCTCATAACGTCTGGCACATTATAGTGCTTAATATATATGATTTGAATTGAATTGAATTTGCTTGGTCAACATCTTGGGTGAAATACTGATATATAAGATAAATAAAAACTGGACGACTTTTGTCAAAGAGGAGTGGGTAGTACAACAAGTCATGAACCCAAGCCCAGTAGGTGATGCAAATCATACAGTTTTAGAAAATAGGGTTTAAAATTCAGAGAATTTAGGGATATAATTCTCTCTTGGCTCCAACATTCTATGATTCCAGGACTAAACCTCAAAGAATTACTTTGCTAACTTACAGTTTGTCACATGAGAGTAATATGAAAGGTCTTAAGAATGTAACACAAGGATGTAACATTAGTCCACAGAGAGGGTGGTGGGTTGGGGTGGAGAACAACGAAACCATTTTGTAGTTCTGAACAAATGTGCTACATAAGGATTTTATTATCTTTCTCTGTAGAGCTTTATTTTTCCCTTACTAGTGTGGGATGTGTTTAAACAGGGAACATTTCTCTCAGCTTCTTTCTATAACAAACTGTCAAGTTGTCTACTTATAACTACATGATCATAAGATTTTGTAAACTGACTTAATTTACTGAATAAACCAGTTATTTTGATATTGCTTTTGAATTTCACTGAAATAATCTGATAACCAGAGTTTAATAAATGTGGCTTTTTGACCTATTAATGACAAACTGTTTTGCCAACATGAATAAGCTGATTATGTGGTAGGAGAATAAAATCCATTAAGATCACTTTAAGCAAGAAATAAGAGAATTTAAAGTTAATCGGGGTGATGTCATATCTTTAAGAACTGCAAAGCCTTTGATCTCATCCTATTGCCCTAACTTTCTTTTGCCCTTTATTTTCATCCCTTTGTTAAATAGTAATAAAGATGAATGAATAATGCTCTCAATTAGTTATGAACAAAAGCCATCCATCGTACGTGAGGTCAGTCTCTCAAATTAGGACTCAAAACTAATTTTTTTTTCTGATTTGAGGTGCATCATCTCTTTGTAGTGACTGTGTTTTCTTTTAAAGAGAGATGGAGACAAAAGCAGCATGAATTTTTTAAATCCTCTGGCAATAAGTATATGTGGCCAACTTCCGGCAGTTCTGTCTAGATCAGCCTTCCAGTTATCAACCAAGTTGGCATGTCTTCCTGGCAAGGAGGAAAGAAAGCCCTCAAAGCAAAAACATTTAGTTCAGCAACCCTTAATTGATCAGTACTGTCCTTGATACAGAGTAGAAGTTGCAGTGATAGGTTTCAAGGGACTCAGGCAGTTCAATCAGAAAAGGTGGGGTAGAAGGGGGAGGCTTAATGAAGGAGAGCTGCCTATTTGTCTAAAATCTAGATAGTCTAGTTAGGTTAGGAATGAAGTATGCAGTAGGAAACCTATCTATAAGATGCCTAACAGCAAACTCTCAGATTCATAGGCTGATAATTGAAATTAATGAAAACACAAAGACGAAATGTGTAGACATTTAAAATCAAACAGAATATATCTTGGAAATTAGCAATAAGCACTATAAAATGTAATGGATAGTATTAATAATAAAGGGTTCAGAATAACTAGGGAATATAATTTAAAAATATTCCCTTGGTATGGGTGTGGTTGCTTATACTCATACTGATTTGATGCTACATTGCTACCCCATTTAGAGAATATGTATGTAGGAAATACTTCATGTAATTACTAAAGGGGAAGTTAGGGGGTGATATGATACAAGGTATGGGCAATGCAAAAGGAATTAAGAAGAATGAGACATTGGGACAAAAAAATCATTGCAATACATGCCATATATATCCTATGTAACTTTAATTAACACAGAAAAAAATGTAGGACATCCCTTTAAAGATAAACAGGTTACAAATTGAAAATATTTCATGAAGCACAGTCCTATATTTTTCAGGATTAAGCAATCCAGATTCTGTATTCATTAATGTCATGTGACAGTCAATATGGAAGTGTTATATTTTACTTTTATTCAATGTAATCACTTTTTAGCTTGCCTAAAGGTACTACCTGGAAGTCATTAATTGGTAGAGTACTTTCACTCTACTTTGAGAATGAAAACTATTTGAGAAAATAAACTGTATTCTATCCTTTTGTTCATGAAGCATAACTATAAGTCACTGAGTCTCTAAATTATTATTATTATTGTTTTTCAGCCCCTCTGACTGATAAGCCACCCAAGCTTCTGTATCCTGTGGAAAGTAAACTGACAATTCATGAGACCCAGCTGGGTAAGTAATTCTTTAATTCTAATAAGTACACTTTTCTCAATCCATTCTGACAGTTAATAAGTCTGGCTTTTAACCGAATGCAATACTCTGAGCTAAACCATGTATATATGTAGGGAACAGACTAGAAAATGCACCTGGGCATTCTCTTCTCTGCAGTGCATGCCTTAGGATTTATGGATCTAAAAATGGACAAATGGATCTAAAAACTTAGGTGCTATTTAGGTGATTGTTGAGAAATGAGATAGGCTGTAGTGTCATCTTATAATATATGAACTGGTTTTAAAATATGCTGTCTAGAACTATTAAAATACAATTTCTGAAATTTAGGGTAAAGGGTACAAATTCATTAAAATAAATATCACTATCATAATTAAAAACATGTTTTAATCTCATGTGAGAAAGTGACTTTTGGCTAAAGGACTAGTAGACTTGGGGTATAAGGCCATGGGCAAAATATGTCTTAAAGAAATATTCATTTTTTTATTGTTGGAGATTCATTAAGGGTACAAAGAACAGGTTGCACGGATAGATAAAGTCGCTCTTATACTTGTGTCCCATTCCCAAGAGGTGTGTCACACCTGTGAACCCCCCAACCCCTCCCCTCCTTTCCTCTCCCTGAACTCCCCTTCCCCTACCCTCCAACCATGTACTAGGTCATCAATAGTCCTCATATCAGAATTGAGTACATAGGTTTCTTGCTTCTTCATTCTTGTGATGCTTTACTAAGAAAAAATGTGTTCCACCTCCATCCAGTTTAATACAAAAGATGTAAAGTCTCCATCTTTTTTAATGGCTGAATATTATTCCATGGTATACATATACCACAGCTTGTTACTCCATCCTTGGGTTGGTGGGCATTTAGGCTGTTTCCACATTTTGGTGATTGTAAGTTGAACTGTGATAAACAGTCTAGTGCAAATGTCCTTATGATAAAAAGATTTTTTTCTTCTGGGTAGATGCCCAGTAATGGGATTGCAGGATCAAACGGGAGGTTTAGTTTGAATTCTTTGAGGGTTCCAGTCTAGTGCAAATGTCCTTATGATAAAAAGATTTTTTTTCTTCTGGGTAGATGCCCAGTAATGGGATTATAGGATCAAATGGGAGGTCTAGTTTGAATTCTTTGTGGGTGTTCCATACTTCCTTCCAGAAAGATTGTATTAGTTTGCATTCCCACCAGCAGTGTAGAAGTGTTCCCTTTTCTCCACATCCACGCCAGCATCTGCAGTTTTGAGATTTTGTGATGTGAGCCATTCTCACTGGGATTAGGTGGGATCTCAGGGTAGTTTTGATTTGCATTTCAAAAAGAAAGAAATATTCATTTGTACATAAATCAGAATTCTGACAGAAATTTTGAATCTGATTTAGCTATGTTCAGGTATACCAAATTATTAAAATTTCTCCATTATCTATAGATATATATCATACATGCTGATATATTTATGCAAGGGAAATGTAGTATGCATGTACACATCATAAAGTTTAGCAGAAATTTGTTTGTTGTTGCTTTTAGTGGGTGTGGTATAAACGATTGTCAAAAGTATCACTTTAACTGAATATCCATGTTTGTTAAAGAATTTCTTCTTACATTGATCATTCAAGAGTAAAAATTCATTTTAATATATACAACTAAAAATAATCAGTATCCTATCCCTTAATTTATCAAGGTCATTATTTGTCTTGGAGTACACAAAACTATAAGATTATTGTGGCCAGTGGATTGCTAGCACTTGAAATGCTTATATTTGCTAACTTTAAGGCATGAACATATGCAGGGTTTATACAAATCAGGGCATTAATATGTTTCTTTGACAGCAAATTCAAGTCTCTTGAATTAATGTCATATATATTCTAGTAGTATTATAATTATTGTTATTTTGAGATGGAAGACTGCAAGTAGCATTAAAACAATGACACATACAAAACAAATAGATATACTAAATTTATATCTCTCTTTTTATACTATGATATGTTGAATTATATAAGAATTTATTTCTACTTTATGAGGAAATTTTGAAATATAAATTCTCAAGAGGCCATCATGCTCCTACAAACCTTTCAATAACTCTTAGGGAGATCTATATTTAAGGAGTTATATAAAACTACAAACTTTTGGGGCCAAGAATGAGGGTATTTATAGTGCCAGTTACCTGTAATGAACACAGAAAAAATAAAATTCATTGTATGTCTTTACCTGACAACATAATTAAAAGAGTTTTATGGTTGATGGTTGCCCATTGAGTTTCATTTTATTGTCCCCAATTTTGGAATAAATTGCATTGTTCTCTACCTCCTACTACAGTGTTTTATAAAATGGGATAATTTTTAAAACATTACTTTCTTTGAACAAAATCATAAAGACTAACCACTTCAAATTAAAAATATAAAAATATCTTATGTAAATTGGAAGGTTTGACTATACATTCTTTTGAAGAAATATGGGCATGTCTGTTATCAAAGTGCTTTAAAAATAGTCTAACTCCTTTATTGTCACTGAAAAGGGAACATGAACTCCCTTTAACCACCAACTAAACAAGTGAATTCTTTTAAACAACTTTTGTTTTTATTTTCTGAGTTTGGTTCTCAGTATATAAGATAAATAATTCACTAGTTACAAAAATTTAACGTTAATATCTGGGTTTTTGAGCAACATTGGATTTTGCTAGTATTGTTGCTACCTTGCTAGTATTGCTAGTGGATATATAATTGATCAAGAAAGTTTAGTGAAACTTTGAAAGGATAATAAAGACAAAACTAAAATGTACTTGTTTTATAAAATAGGTACTTTAACTTTTCACTTCCTCGAAGATTTAATTTTTGCCCTTTTAGAGTGGAAAAAGCTACCAATTCCAGTAGGTTAAAAATATGGTATCAAATCATAATAAAAGGGGACTGAGTGAAGAATCATAGGGCAGGAGTAAGGAGCATGGCCTGCATCAGTGATGGGAAACCTATAAATGGTATCTACTCTTATGAGAAAGTGAGAATCTTCAACAGAATTTCATTGTTCAAGAGTTCAGGGGTCTGCCTCAACCTGTTCTGAAATTGAGCAATGACCTCTGAGGTTAATAAAACTCTTGTATGAGCTGTATTATAAGAAAAGTATCAGGAACTACACGAAGCTGAGCTGGTATCTGTCTAGTAACCTAACTGAGCATCCTTGCTACATTATACATATATCCAATAAACCATGGTAACTGTAACTCTATCAGTTCTCTAACTTGTTCACAAATATACATATATGTAATTCATTACTAATGAACTTTCATAATATCATGAAGTGTATGCATGGATTTGCCCTTCACCTCCAAATTCACTTTTCTCTGCCATCAGCCAGCCATGCTTACCTCTCCCCATTCTACATCCTTTGTGTTCTCCTGTTCTTCTAATCCTTCATTTTCTCATACTGGAAAGGATGTGATAGTGATCATTTAATTTATTTCACTGTAGAAAGCAAAAGACACTAAAAAACAAAGTACTCAGAGAAAATATATAATAGAAACTAAATTCATATAAAATACATACATTGGTGGGTTTGAATTTCAATCAATATTTGGTCACAGGCTGGCATTTCCACTTTAAGTGGCATCTGCATGTTATTTCTAAGTGTGAAAAAAAGAATGTGGTTCCTTTTAAATAAGTTTCAGGCATCAGCAAATATATCCTCAGCAGTTTCTTGGGCAAAAGGCCCAGAAATCAGCCAGTACCATTCTGAAGGTCAATCCAGGTGAGCCTGATTTAGTTCTTTCAGGCTGCTGTAGTCCGGGGAATCAAAAGACAAACCCAATTGTCTTGCTAAATTTGAGCCCTGAGGGTGTCATTCAGAGATGTGGCCTACCTGTTATGGCCCAGAGCCTCCGTTCACAAGCTTCCAGAGCAGAGGATGGCTACCAAACTTTCAAATAGTAGAAATCCACCCTACCCTTGATCTAATGGACATATTATATTTTATAACTCAGAATTTACCGAAAATTATCATTACTAATCTAAATGTAAGAATCACTTTATTTAATTTTTACGTCTGCTTTAAAAACAATTATACAGGTTAAGGGAAAGTAGAAATTTTGTGGAAATAGAGACAAGGATCTTGTTTTTTACACTCTGTACTGTAAACACATTGGGTTCCTATTAGTGTTCTTAGAAACCCTTTTAACAACTACATTATATCCACATGAATGTCCTATAATTATAAATGTGTGCATGCATGCGTGTGTATATATAAAGAGCTGAAAATTTGGATATTTTTCAACTGTCAGTATTATAAATAATGATGTGATGATCTTTATTTATATATGTTTCCCCTGACTTCATGATTATTTCAACAGGACAGATTCCTAACATGAAAAAATACTAGATAAATAGAATAATTTTGTTAAAGGCTCTTCCTACATATTTTCAGAATTCTTATCAGAGAAGTTGTATAAACCCTCACTGGAAGTATATAATGGGTATAATAACCTCTTAATTTTTAATAAGATAAATAATATATCTTAATTATATAGAACTCCGAATGGAAAAATTGATTTCTTTTGATATAAAAATCATTTCTTCCTCCTCTCCCCTTTCCTGTTTTTTACTCAATGAGTACAAGTAGCCACTCTTTTTTCAAGCTTATCCTCATTTGGAAGATGTGGTCCATTTAGGTATCTACATTTGGGGAAATATAGAAACCTAACTGAATATGTATGATCCCTAACCACTTTCCTCTCTTGTTCATCTTAATGCTCAGTTGAGACCTTCTTCTAGATTCTATGTTTCTTAATAAAGTACTCAGTCAGTTTGTGATATGCTCTGAGGACATAAAATGTCAATAAATACTAGCTGATAACGAGGGGTACAAGGCACAAAGGATGTGCATCTCCAAATTTTCTGCAAGAGAATGTAACTAGGAGACTAAAGTGAATAAACTGTCCAAAAACAATTTTAATATTCTTTACCAATTTCATCTTGCATTTTGTTTGTTAAAAAGCAAACACTCTAATATGAAGGCAGCAGATGAGCTAATATAAGAGGGGGTAGGGGAATGAGCAAGTGGGGAGAGGGGAGGAAAAAGAGGGATGAGGGGTCAGGGGGATGAGGGGTCCTGGTGTATGGCACACCTCTTTGGGGTGGGACACGATTATAAGAGCGTCTTTATCTAACAAATGCAATCAGTATACCCTAATTCTTTTTACCCTCAATGTATCCCAAACAATTAAAAAAGAATTTTAAAAAGCAAACACTTGGTGTGTCTGAGTAAAAAGAATTCATCAGATGTTAACATCTAAAAGAAAGTGGTTGACAACATAATGAAACCTCAAATTTTTAAACATTGATCTTGGTAAAAAGAGCACCCATGTATGTAATTTTATCCAATTTAATCATAGGTTAATTAAAATAAAAATGTCATACTGGAAATTAACTACTACTCTTTGCCTTGTTCCACTACACTGTAATTTGCAGAATTTTAAATTTCTAGTAGACTGAGGGAAAATATTCATAGGTGGTATAATGGACCCTGATCAATATTTTTATAGGAAAACTCCATGCCATGAAAATTTTATATTCTATAGTTTACTTTGTTGCTAAAATAATTAATTATTGAAACATACTTTACTTTGATGCTTTATGTATTCTAGAAATGTGTAAATAAATACTTTGTCTACAAAAAGTATGTGTCCTATTACAAATATACTACTTGTGTTTTTAATCTAAGAAACTCTATAAGAAATTATTTTATGCAGCTCTCTAACACTTTCTTTCTGTTTATATTTTCATAGCTGTTATTTTCTTTAAGCCAAAACCCTTTTCTGGACAGTGATTATATTAGTAAACTTGAGGAAACTTTTTTTTTAATCTCTCTAAGCTTGGGAAATATTATCAGCAGGCTAGAAACTACATAGTTCAGGCACTGATTTTGATAACTAATTCTGAAAGTGGCATGCATGACTGTTGATTCTAAAAATTACTATGTGGCTGAGTTGTGTAAGTGATATCAAAATGACCAATCCAAGAGGTTTTTCCATCCACAATTACTGGACTGGTTGTCATAAGAAAATGTAATACACTTGACTTGATTTTATTGCACCGCAGGGAATGTACAAGACATGTTTTCCCTGACAAACTCAAATAAAAAATATAAAATTCCCCTTTCTGCTATGGAGAAAAACAATATCTGAAGTCCAAGTTTTTTTTTTTTTTATGAAAAATGATATTCTTGTTGCCAACTTAAGAAAGACATGCTGATCATCATAGTTCTACTGCCTGAAATAAACCTTGTTAGTCATAAATTAGAGCTTTTGGACCAAGAGACATCATAATTAAAACATGTAAAAGTAAATACACACTGCTATTATAATTATTTAAACTGATGCCATTCAGTTTCACTCGATCCAAATTTATTGTGCCATAATAAATGAACATAATAACTCTTAACAGCTGTTTTAGTCTGATCTCTTGATTTTGAAACCAGAAGGCACCTTAATAATTGTAAGCCAGGCATGACTCCTAGCACTTTGGGAGGTAGGAAACAGGAGGATCACTTGAGGCCAGTAGTTTAAGATCAGTCTGAGTAAGAGTGTGACACCATCTCCTACAAAAAATAAAAAATTATCTGGGCATGGTGGTGCACACCTGTAGTCCCAGCTATTTGGGGGACTGAGGCAGGAGGATTGCTTGACCTCAGGAGTTCAAGGTTGCAGTGAGCTATGGTGAGGCCACTGTACTCCAGCTTGGAAAAACAGAAGGTGACACTGTCTCAAAAAGAAATAAGAAAAGAAATGTAATTCTGACCAGAAAGTGAATACCTGTCAAATCCTTATTTAAGTTAACATTTCATATCCTTAAACAAATGGTAAATCAATAAATGGAAGCTCATATTAGTATTCGTAGGTTATTACATGATGTAACATATGACTCTCACAAGGTCTCAAAGGTTTTTTTGGTGACATAAAGGAGGTATGGGTTTAGAAAAAAAAATCAACTTTGAATGTTTGCTATAAAGATTGCTATCCAAGCAGAAGTTGAACTTCTTTTTTATGTTAAATACTCAAGGCCTAATGCTAGGACAGGTTTAAAACCCCCCAAAAGATGGACACGAATGTTCAAACAGTTCCTATGGACCACTGATATCCAAACATTTGGAAGCCAGTTTAAAGCATTCCTTAAAGGGCTTTAAAAATTGGGAAAGAGACCCAAAAAAGTGAGTCTTCTTTTCTCTTATTTTGCAAAAGGATCAGAAGGGAGAGAAGATGGGAAAAAAGAAAAGGTCCCAGACAGAGTGCTGTCACAAAAGAAATGCAGAGAGTCCATTGCAACATTGAAGTTTTCACTTCCCACCGTTTAGCCCCATGTTGGACACCAATAAGTATTATACAAGTTGCTCTTTTGCTACAGCACTAAGAGTATTATTTTATTTGTCACTGGTCAGTTAAGAAACTATATGTGCAACTTTTCCCTATTCTAGATAAAGACGTTTAAGAGGTGAAGGGAACTTGGATGTTATTAAGTCAAACCTTTCTCATTTTACTGATGAGAAACAAACAAACAACAACAACAACAAAAAAAAAAAAACACAGAGACCCAAAAGTGCTACCTGTTTTTTACATCAAAATTTTATAAAATATTATCATTACTACCATCATCATATTGCTATTATTATCATTGTTTTTATCATTCAAAGGCAGCATACATCAGTGACTCCAAGTTCAGGTCATTGTAGCAGACAGATCTATGTGACAATCCAGCTCTGTTACTTACTACCACTATAACCTTGAAAAACCAACCCTCAGTTTCTTAATCAATAAAAAGGGTACCAAGATTATACTACCTCTACTGAGTTAATGTGGGTTTTTTTATAATATAATGTGTATAATAATTAACACATTGCCTGGCATTTATGAAGTAATCAATACATGTTTGCTATTAGTAGTTGATATATTGTTGTAAATAGTGTGCTATATATAGAAGATTCCTGAAATACTTTTTTAATTTGGATGCATGTTTGATCATGCTTAATTCTTACTATAGTGTTATACTATGGCAATGGATAGTGGGCTTCATTGCAGGATGGCTAAGATTTAGAATATTAGTTTCCATCGCCCCTCTAAGAATGCAACATGCATACTAAAGTACGTACTTCAATGAAACTTTCTATTATAGATATTATTAACTTTAGAGTACTTAATTTATCAAAGATATCTATCCAAATGAGTATAGTAAGTGTGTAGCTATAACAGATGAAAATGATACCTCATTTTAAGAAAGTGACAATTCAATGGATACCATGCCACACAAATTTATAAAGGACCATCACAGCAAAAAGAAAAAGAAAATTATTTTTCTGGACAAAGGAAATTCAGGTATAATATTTCTTGGGCAGAAGATATAGAAAATAATTTCACAAAACAAAGCATCAAACTGTGATGCCTGTCAAGTTTCTCACGATGGTTCTGTGATAGTCATATCATTTTATAGAACAACACTGCTTTTCCCCTAATAAACACTGTTATCAGAAAGCTTTCTAAACCATACTCAATGAGTGAATTTACTACCACAGAAAAATGCAGTATCATATGATAACAAGAACTGCCCCTGAATTTGCAAAGCAAATGCCAATTTATCAGAAATAAATTTATCAAAGGACGTTATGATGTAGAATATTGAAAGAGGTTTCAGAATAAGAATATGCAGCACATGACTGATGTCCATTAAAATAGGAACTATAAAAAGATCCTCATTATTTGAAATTTGAATGTAAAGAGAGATGTTCATCCATAAATTTCCTCTTGAATTTTGGCTAAATAACTGAGCATTTTTAAATTATATGCAGACTCTTCATGAAAAGGAACTTGGGCTTCAATATGATTATGAAAATAAGAAACTGGTATTTTATGGTGTAATGTTAAAACTCTTAGCATTCCTATCAAATCTTACTCGACCAACTTAGTATGTTCCTACAGAATGGTGGGTAAATTGAATCATCGTAATTTCAGAGAAGTGTTCCCTTCAGTTTTGATTGATCTTTAATTAGCAGTGGCTTAACATGTCAGTTTTAAGAGGCTCTGTCCCTCAGTCTCTTTTAAGTAGCTAATGATCAATGAAAGATTTATATGCATAAGGGAAATACGCTATTTAAAGAAACTATGTGGTGAATAATTTTATATAAGAACCCTTTTACAATTGAATAATCACCTCTATAACTTTTCTTTGTGGTAATGCAGATTTTTACATTTTCATAAGATGAGGTTCATCAATCTAAAACTCCAAGTGGCATTTCTAACTAACCCAGACAAAGAATTACCCACCCTTCACCTCCTGTGACTTCCCTTTGTCTCTCAATGGAAAGGAATGTCCCCATTGTGACTTTTTGACTCCTCTGAAGACATATTAAATTTTATTCACCAGGTTTAGAATCCACAATATTTCATTTTAACCAAATACTTTGACAATGATGCAGTATTTTAACCAAATATTTTGATAATATGGCTAAGTAACCAGAATATCTCATGTTCAAGTCTAGCAAAATACTTTCCTTTCATAAGGGATACACATTTTTATTTCAGATTAATGAGGGTACAAAAGATTAGATTGCAATATTTGCATTTGTTAGGTGAGGTAACTGTTGTAGTTTGTAGTTGTGTCCCACAACCAGAAGGTATGCCCTATACCTAGGGTGACCAGATTTTAACATTTGTAAAGTGGGACAACATGGGGGCAGGCAGGGGACAGGGCAGGGCAGGGCCTGACAACAATACAAACTTTGATAAGCAGTTCTAGATAATCACTTCTCAACAATTGTTTGTTATTATTACAGTTTAACATTATAAAATTAACAAAAATAATATAAAACTCATATTCTGGCGAAATAGCCACATGGCAGCCCCAAACCATATATTCCCTTCCTGTTCTCCCGCCTGTTCGTTCATTCTTTCCCAAAATCGGGACTTATTTAAAATGCCACGGGACTTAGGACAAATAGTTAAAAAGCGGAACTGTCCTGCCAAAAGGGGGATGTCTGGTCACCCTACCTATACCCTTACATTGTGCCCATTGGGTGAGATCACACACCAATACCCCCTTTCCCCCATCCCCCCAACTTGAATTAAATTGAGTTTTTCTCTTGTGCGGGCATGTATTAGTTCATCCACTGACTTCATATTATGGAATGTATTATGGAATACATTAGATACTTGCTTTTCCATTCTCATAAGGGATACATTTTGAAGGGCACCCTCTTATATCTGACTTAGTTTTGTTGAAATGTATCCTAATATAATAACTGTTCATTGCCAGTTGCTTTTCTGTAGTTACAACTGTAGTAGGAGTTCTTGTTTCCAAGCTTTAAAGGAGCATTTTGTGTTTTTAGTCTTCTGAAATTTGTATTACCCTTTTCATAACATCATTCTACCAATCACTTCTTTTTATCTTAATCTGAAGGTATTCATATTTATTTAAGAATTTTTTTCTTTTTAACATAAAAGCATTACAATTCAATTTGATTTGTAGCTTTATGAATGAAGCTATTACCAAAATGTGCCTAGACATATGCTACAAAACATGCCAGATATTTACACTAGTCCAATGCATGGACTGTCCATAAGGCTTTAAAACCTAAGATCCAGGGTAAAATCCTATGAAGAAACTTCCTTTCAATTTACCACATATAGGCTCAAAGCTACTTTCTCAGAAACACTAGAGCTTTGTTTTAATTTGTAATTAAAATTTATAAAATCTAATTATAACATATACTAACCAATGGAATGATTTTAAGAAGGAAAAAGAAAGTTTGCTGAAGAGTTTTTAAGGGTCAGGCACGGTGGCTCACGCCTATAATCCTAGCACTTTGGGAGGCCAAGGGAGGAGCATCGCTTGAGGTCAGGACTTCTAAGACCAGCCTGAGCAAGAGTGAGATTCTGTGTGTACTAAAAATAGAAAAATGAACAGAGTATGATGACAGGGGCCTGTAGTCCCAGCTACTCAGGAGGCTGAGGCAGAAAGATCCCTCGAACCCAGGAATTTGAGGTTGCTATGAGCTAGGCTGATGTCATGGCATGCTAGCCTGGGCAACAGAGTGAGAAAAAAAAATTTAAAAGAATAAATAAATAAATAAAAGAGTTTTTGTTTTCCAAAACTCATCTGTATTGAAGTAAGTCTTGGTCTAGTTTTATTGCCAAATCTGGTCCACAAGCATGAGAGAAAGTTGGCAAGTTGCTTACAATTCCAGAGTCAATAACTCCTGTCTCACTTCTCCCCAGTAGTCTTCTCCTCAAACTTGCCAGCAGGCTACAGGCCTTCTCACTCTCTGAGAGTTTGGGTATCTAGCTATCTTTCAATCCTACTATTAAAAGATTTCACGGCACAAAACACGTTACCCGCCTTGGATCTGTCTGCTGAAGAACTGTGTTTACAAAACATTGGCAGCTCTTTGACTAGAAAAAGAGCAAAGGAAAGTGCATCATTTTTCTGGGAAAATGAAATAGTGTGCCCTGTCACATCAACATATCACCAGGAAGAAGATACTTACAATATGACAAGTCCCAGGAAAATCTGAGACTATCACTACAAACATTCAGTAGTAAGAAGCCAGTGTGTGAAATAGCTTAGGGAAAGTCCAAAAAGGGGGGGGGGGTTGTTTATTCGTCTTAAAAGCAAAAATAATCATGTTTCTGAAGACCATGTTTTTCTGAGATGATAATGTCAATTGTCTTGGCAACTTTATGACGTTTTAATTATTTGATTAAAAGGTCCTATTTGAGGTTGAAATTATTTAGGATGCAATCAGGTTGTTATTATGTACTCTGCTTATTACATACAGATTGTATATAAGTACTATGAATATTTACTTCACAATTATATATTATATATTTATCAAAGGACTTATGTAAGATTGTTTATAGGAATAAATGTAAATTATAATAATTATGATTTTGGGGGGGAGCCCTTTTCTGTTTCCATGAAGAATATGTTTTCACTCCATTGCTATTTATTAGGATTTGCTACTAATTAGAGAGTGGGAGTAATATTTTAACATAGTGAGAGCGAAATTAAACAAGGGAATCTTATACATGTATTAGATGAATGAAAGAGATTTTATCCTCAGGTGAAGTCACATGTCATAGAGAACATGTAACTGGCTGTATATGAAGGAAATGTTCAATCAAGAGGAAATCCTACTATTGAAAGATTTCAGGGCACAAAAGACAGGATTTTATTTTCTTCTAATCTTACTGTATGTGCATAAAATATAATAACTAACTGAGGCAAAATATAAATCATTCAGAGGAGAAGTAATCTAAACATCACACTTTTGTTTCAAATAGATGGCTATTCGAACAAAAATTAATTGGGGGATTTTTTTTTTTGGTCAACTTCTTGTGCTGAGGCAATTTAAACTTGAAGAATCATGGCAGAGTTCTGGTCCTAAGTGGCAAATGATTACAAAAGCAGAAATGGTGCTGTCCTCAAGGAGGACTGGAGCAGGGCTGGACTTTCCTCTGTCTTTCTTCTCCTCTTCTCTTTGCATGTCATCATTTTTCATAGAGGCCGGAGGAAGAGCAGGGTGACAGGAGGAACGCATACAGGGTAAGGGTCATGCTTTGCTCAGGTCCTCTAACCCAGAAGAAACAAAGGTTTGGAACTTCAGAGTTTGAATTTTCCTGAGGAGAAACCCTAATTGTCCTAGATTGGGTTGCAGATCTAAATTTAGGACAGATTACTATGGCCTCAGAGGTGAGGAGTGTTGTCTCCTTCTCTTTTAGTGAAGAAGCCTATATTTTTGTGTAGGAACATAGAGGGGTATGTGGGGATAGGGCTTTTCACAAAGGTGGAGGAAGTCATGATGGAGTCATGATGGAGTCCATATTTTCATATTTAATATATTTTATTTAATGTCCTTAGTTAATCTATTACCTTATTAATGTGGCTGTTGTCTTTATTATGTCTCCTCATTAACTGAGTGATGGCAAACCTAGCTGGCCATCCTGATGTGTTCAAGTGTAGTCTGTTATAGATGAAAAACATTTGCTCACCTCTTCTACCGACTAATACCAACCTTCCCTTCATACTTCTTAGTTCCACACCTACAATCCTCTCTCTGCAGTATGTAAACCTGTGTAGTATGTTATCTCTCAATCTTGAACCTAATTAACCACAAACCAAGTATTAAGTTCTTAGCTGTTAAAGACATTTTCAGGAAAAAACAAATGTGTTTCCTACAGCTAGCACATGGGTCATAAAATCAAGTTCACATAACATACTCAGCAGACAACAGAGTAATGGAGTAAACCACACTAAAACCGTTGGTTTTCCTTTAAATGCCTGGTATGATTAAAGATTCCCCTTCATGGACGAGGGAGACAGATAGTAAAGAAAGACCCAGGAATCTGGCTAGGGAAGCCCAGCAATAAATCAAATCTAGATCAGACAGAAGAGGAAAGATCAGATGGATATTGAAGGTCACAACAAAGCTGTAGGTTAAGTTCAGAGAAATAAATAGAGGTTAAAAGAACAGTTACATATCACAGTTCAGCTAAGAAACTGGTCAAGGATAAAGAGTTAACTGGCATCTTGAGGTTCAGACAGATCTTCAAAGTTTAGTAAAGTAGACTCCATAATCTTAGGTCCCTGAATAAGAAATGGGTCCCCTAGTTTCATGTACTACTTCATTATTAAGAGTGCATGGGCACAAGGTCTGGTAAAAGGTACATAGATAAATAGTAGATAGGTAGGTATGTAGACAGGGAGATAGATAAATAGGTAAAGAGAGATACCTGTCCAGAGGGACTTTATATCATAATCTTGATTAACCTCAAGATGATTCTTGTTCCTCAAGAAGAAGCCAAGATGTCCCATCCTCCCTTACAGTTTCAGCGGTCATTTGAGTATTATTTTTCATTGACCAGACAGTCTAGGTCACTGGTAAGCACAGCTTGCCTTGATTAGTGACTATAATTTCTCTTTGCTCCTAGACTATCCTACATTCACAAGACATTTGCGTGTGTTGTTTCATTTTATCTTTCAGTGCCCTGTGATGCTTGCTGTGCCCTCCATTTTACTGATTTTGACAGAAGCATATGTACTGTGCTTCCTGGGACATTTCTATACCCTAGGGCATTGATTGTGGTTTCCTTCTCTATTCATTTGTTGAGTTCTATCAATAACAGTGAGCAATATTCTCTTAAATGTGTGACCCTCCTGCAATACTTAAAATGATCTATTCTTATGAAGTACTTGATTTCTATTTTATTCCACTGTTAAGAGAGTCTATGTCTTATCGAATAGAATATCTAGAATAATTCAATTGAATATGGACTTGTCCTTGAAATGTTTCTGTCTCAGCCAGTTTCTTTGGGTAATTTATAAACCACAGAAATTTATTTCTTACAATTTTGGAGGCAGGCTGGGAATTCCAGGATCAAGGTGCCAGCAGAATTGGTGTCTGGTGACGGCTCTCTGCTTCATAGATGGCACCTTCTAGCTGTGTCCTCACTTGGCAGAAAAGGCAAAGCAGCTCTCTGGAGCCTCTTTTATCAGAACATTAACTGAATTCACAAAGGCAAAGCCCTCATGACCTAATCACTTCCCAAAGATTCACCTTCTAATAGCCTCAACTTAATGATCAGGTTCCATTATGTGAATGGGGGGGCATATACAATGTTTCAGATCACAGCAGTTTCTCAGGGGTTTTTTTAAAAATTCATTTGCATCTTTCTTGGATCTGCTTCTGTTCATCTTTGCCTCCTGTTTTCTCGTTCCCATTTTTTTTTTTTTGTACTACTGTTCTCTCAAGTACATGTTAACAGACGCTTTTCTTCTTCCACTGATTTTCAAGCATGAAATTTCAAGGCACTTAGGAAAATGGAAGTACTTAGAACGTTCATGAACAGAATGTCTCACAAGCTTCAAAAGTTAATGTGAGAAAAGCTGATAGAAGAGTCCTCTAGTTCATCAGAGTTTTACTCTTTAAAAAGCGGCAAGTTATAATCCCTTCTTAAATCACAAGCAAAAATCAAGGGGGTCTCATTTCACTTCTTAAAATAGACAACGTGAAACTAATAATTAACTTGTCAATTTACTATGACTATTAATTCCCTGCACACAAAGTTGGCCTTTGTTAATTTAGGATTCACATTTTCTTTCCGAATATAATTATCTGACTATATATAGATAAGTAATTTAAAGCTGGCTAATGATTGTTTGAACATTGAAAGTTAAAAACTATGTAGGCATTAGTAAATTATCCATTTAAAAAACTTGTAACAACTGGATCAAAAAGAATGTTAACTGAAAAGTTAAACTGAACTTATGGTGTTTTTATGACATTTACAGGATATCTTGCCCATGGCTTGTAAATATATGTTAACTTTAAAGAACTTGATATAGAAATAGAAGTGATTTTATTATATAAATGTATGCTGCACTAACCTAAGAAAGTAATTTGCAATTTTTCCTATGGATTGACATTTACTAAGTGCAAGACTCCATGAGCACGAATATCAGAAAACACCCACAAATTGTGAAAATGATTATAAGAATGAAAATATCATATTCATGGGTGAACACTTTATTTTAAACTTCATTGACTAAGATAGTGTAAGTATTTTTGTGATTTTACAATAACATAATATTGAAAAAAAGATAGAAACTGACTTTATTCTAGCCTATGAGAATAGTTTCACTGTGGGGAGATAAGGCTAAGATTTTCAAAGGTTATTAAAACAATAATCAATTCAATCTTCAAACGCAGAAGTGCATTTTATACTCAGCTTGAAAGTCTATCAGTTTTTCAAATTTCATGTATTTTAATTGTTTTAATAGTATAGGTTATTTTAACATTTAATTAATTTTTATTCATAATAAAGAAGTTCTTGTTATCATGCATGTTATTTGGATAAAATCCTTTGGGTAATGGTCTTGCCACTGACTCGTTGAGAATCTCAATGGCCTGAGGATCTTCAGCTCCAACTGATACAATGATTCTTAACTAGGAATGAGCATCATTAATACCTGCAGAGCTTTTATAAAACCTATGAACCCAGGTTCCTTGCTCCCACCACCCCCTACATTTTATTTTATTAGGAGCATTCCAATTCTACTCTTTTAGTTATTTTAAAGTATACTCTGAGTGTTGATTATAGTCACTTTGTTGTATCATCAAATATTGTTCATTCTATCTACCTATCTGGAATGTTCTTAATAAAGGAATTATAAATGCCTAAAATGATGTCAACCCCAATTACTATGAATTTATCAAGTCACATCATACACCCATATCAGGACATCACATGTACCCTATAAAGGTTTACAAATATTATGTACCCATAGTAATTAAAAAGAAAAAAGAAAAAAACATAAATTTATTAGATCTGAAAGGGAGATTGAGAATCACTGTTTTCTGTTTGGGGGGGAATTTCAAGGTCTGCAAACAGAAAATTCAGGGAAATGCAAATCAAAACTATAATGAGATATTACCTCACTCTCGTCAGAATGACTACTATCAAAAACCAAAAAAATAACAAGTGTTGGTGAGGATATAGAGAAAAGGGAATCCTCACGCAGTGCTGGGGAAAATGTAAATTAATACAGCCATTATAAAAAATAGTCTGGAGGGTCCTCATCTTCAAATAATAAAACATGAAACTACCATATGATCTGGCAATCCCAGCACTGGATATATACCCAGAGGAAATAAAGTCAGTATATGGAAGAGATATTTGATTCCCACATTTATTGAGCACTATTGACAATAGCCAAGATATGGGATCACCTTAAATGTCCATCAGCAGATAAGTAGATACAGAAAGTATGGGGTATATGCACAATTGTATACTATTTAGTTATGAAAAGCAAGGCAGTCCTAGAGGACCTTATTGTAAGTGAAATAATCCAGGCACAGAAAGACAACTGCCACATGTTCTTACTCATATGTGGAATCTGAAAAGTTTATCTCATAGAAATAAAGAGTAGAATAGTGGTATCATAGGATGAGACTCATAAATACCTGCAGAACTTTTATAAAACATAGAAGTGGGTGGAGAAAGTGAGGAGAAATTAATTGACTAGTACAAAGCTACAGTTCAATAGGAGGAATAAGTTCTGGTGCTCTATTGGTTAGTAAGATGAGTGCAGTTAACAATAATGTATTATGTATGTCAAAATAGCTACAGGAGAAGTTTTGAATATTCTCATCACAAAGAAATGATGTGCTATTTTTCCTGATTTGATCATCACACAATTTATATATTACTTTTCTATAGAAACAGTCACATGGTACCCCATAAATATCAGTTACGTTGTCAATCATTTTTTAAAAATAAAAACCCTCTGACCATGTGGGCATGATGTTTTCTTAGTCATTATCATGATCTCTATGCTTTTTAGAGCTCTTTGCTGTCCATGTGAGGGATCACATGGTCTCATCAGTAAGACCATTGAAAAAAGGAAGACTCTCTAACTCCGACATAGCAGGTCCTAATGAGGATCAGAAGTTCTTTCTAAGAGGAAGCTTATGTGACGCTATAGTGGGGAGTGGGATGGAAGTAAAGTGAAGAAAGAAGACAATGCCAAAGGATAATGAAAATTTAGTAACCATTTGAGTCACTTACCTTTCTGAAAAGTTGCCTTGGTATCTGTTTTAGTTTTCTGTGGTTACTGTAAAAAAAATTCCACTAACCTGGTGGTGGCTTAAAACAACATTTATGCTCTCACAATGTGAGAGGTCAGAAGTCTGAAATCAACAGCTATGTTACCCCTGGAGGCTCTAGGGCACTGGTTCTCAACCTGTGGGTTGCAACCCAGAGGAACTGCATTAAAGGGTTGCGGCAGTAGGAAGGTTGAGAACCCCTGCTCTGGGGGGAGAATCTTTGCCTCTTTTGGTATCTGCGGCTGTTAGCATTCCATCTTGTGGTTGCACCACTTCAATCTTTGCCTTTGTAGTTGACGTCGCTTCATCTTATCTGTGCTTTTCTTTTATTTCTGTCTCAAATCTTCCTCTGCCTTTCTCATAAGTGGGGAATTTAGGGCCCCCTTGCATAATTGAGGATGATCTCTTCATTTCAAGACCTTAACCTAATTACATCTGCCAAGACCCTTTTTTCCAAGGTAATATTTTTCCAAGCTAATATTTATAGACTCTGGGGATTAGGACATGGACCCAGCTTTTGGAGGGACCACCATTCAACCCACTAAAGTATGTCACATGTTATACTACATTTACAAAAACTGACACTAAATAAAATTTCCTAAGATTATGAGCAATGAAGTGTCAACAAGAGTCTTCCTTTAGTAATTATCAAGGCTGCTCCCATGTGTATGTGTTTGTGTGTTGTGTTTTGCGGTCTTTTTTTTTTTTTTTTTTTAAACGACATTTTTTTTTTCAAGTTTACCCTTAAGTTAAAAAAATAGGTAAGATATTATCAGAAACTGTCCATAGGCCAAAGGTTTTAAAGAGACTTATAAATAAAGCAAGGGAAGCATCCCTCTAACCATTTTCAAAGAAAAAAAAAAAGATATTTCCTAGTTCTGAGAGAGGAAAGAAAGTTAGATCCTAACTCTTTATAGGCGAATTTGACAATACTCAAATATTCTCTTACATTTGGCAAGAGTTGATTCATCTGAAAAGGAGGATGTCTGCTCAT
>CAUYQV010166159.1:0-25557 GCA_963574575.1 Galagoides demidoff
GGGCGCCTGTAGTCCCAGCTACTTGGGAGGCTGAGGCAGGAGACTCGCTTGAGCCCAGGAGTTGGAGGTTGCTGTGAGCTGTGATGTCATGGCACTCTACCCAGGGGGATAGCTTGAGGCTCCGTCTCAAAAAAAAAAAAAAAAAAGTACAGAGAAGAAAACATTCTTCAACTCAATCTGTGAAGCCAACCTTATACTTTCAGCAAAGCAAGGCAAAGACACTTCTTGAAAAGAAAATTATACCAATATGCTCTTCAAATTGATGCGAAAAACCTTGCATCATGTTTCAAAATTATACATCACAATGAAGTGAGATCTATTACTGAAATACAATGATGGTTCAACATACAAAAATCGATCAACGTAATACAACACATTAACAAAATTAAGGGGGGAAAGTGTGGGGTTTTTTTAACTAATGCAGTAAAGGATCTGAAAAAATTCAACACTCTTTCATAACAAAAACATCCACAAACTAGTGTCTTCCTCAACAGAATAAAGACTATATATGAACATCAAAACTAACATCGTAACAATAATGAAAAACTAAAAATATTTTTGTTAACATCAGGAACAAGATAAATATGCTGGCTTTCACCATTTCTATTCAGGACTGTAAAACGTAAGGCATCCAAATTGGGATGGAAGAAGTAAAATTATCTCTGTTCCCATGGGACATGACCTTACATAAAGAAAATTACATATACGTTCTACAAAAAAAAAAACTATTAGAACTAATAAATGAATTAAGCAAAGTAATAGGACACAAAGTCAACAATCAAAACATCAGTCACATTCCTATACACTACCAAGCAATCTACAAAGGAGATTAAGAAAACAATCCCAATTGTGATAGCATTAAGAAGAATAAAATATAATACTTAGGAATTAACCAAAGAAATAAAGACTTGTATAATGAAAAACTATAAAAACATTGCAGAAAGAAATTAAAGCAGACATAAATAAATGGAAAGTGGGTTGGAAGAACATACTTTTACAATATCAGCACTACCCAAAGAGATATATGGATCCAATTTAATCCTGTTGAAATCTCATTTATGTTTTTGCAGCAATACCTTCTATCCTGAGAATTCTCAAGAAACCCCAAATAGCCAAAACAATTTGGAAAAGGAAGAACAATCATGAAAATAAAGACAGACATATAGACCAAATGAATCCCTCACATATACAATCAGATGATTTCTGACAAGGGTACCAAGATCATTCAATGGGAGCATAATAGTCTTTTTAACACATGCTGCTAGAAAACTACATGTCCACAAGCAAAAGAATAAAGGCAGACCCTTACCTAACATTACATACAAAGATTAACTCACAATGAATCAAAGACTGAAATGTAAGACCTAAACTATAAATAAGTATCTTACAAGAAAACATAGGGCAAAAACTTCATGACACTGGATTTGGAGATATTTTCTTGGATAAGACACCAAAGACACAGGCAACAAAAAATAAAATAGACAAACTGAACTTCACAAAAATTTAAAAATTGCTGCATCCAAAGAAACTGAAAGCTATAAAGGCGACCTAGAGAATGGGAGAAAATATTTACAAATCGTGAAGGGTGTGCAAGAGATTAGTACACAAAACAGCTAGAGAACTCCTATAACTCAGCAATGTAAAAAGCAAACAATTTGATTTAAAAATGGGCAAAGCCGTAGAAAATAAGTATTTCTCCAAAGAAGATACAGAAATGACCAAAAAGCACATGAAAAGTTGTTGAACATCACAAGTCATTAGGGAAATGCAAATCTAAATGACAATGAGATCCTCCTTTACACCCATTAGAATAGCCAGCTATTAACCAATAAGAGGAAACAAGTGCTGGAGTAGGAGTGGAGAAATTGGAACCCTTGTGCACTGCTGCTGGGAATGTAAAATGGTACACCTACGGTGGACAACAGTATGGTGGTACCTCAAAATTAAAAACGGAATTGCCATATTATCTAGGATTACCCTATAACTTAGTATAATCTACCCCAAACTGAAAGCTGGGACTCAAAGAGGTATTTGTAGATCCATGTTTACAGAAGCATTTTTCACAATGCTAAAATGCAGAAGTAACCCAAATGGTCCATCAACAGTTGAATAAGCGAACTACAGGTGTTTAAGTGTGGATGCGTATGTGTGGATGTATGTATATACGTGCACAATGGACAGCCTTAAAAAGGTAGAAAATTCTGACATCTACTACAAAATGAGTGGCCCTGAAGGACACTGTGCTATGGTAAATAACGCCAGCCACAAAGAGACAAACGTGTGCTCTCACCACACACGTCTGAGGGACCTTAATGTAGACAAACGAGCAAGTGAGAATCTCAGCAGAGATTCAAACTAAAAAAAAATTTCCGAAGAAAATGCTATACATTAAAACTTTTCTATCAGATATCAACAGCAAACTACAAATAGTCAATGAAATGATTAGTAAATACAAAAACAGGTCAATAGAGAAAATACCTACACAAAACACAAAGACAAACAGAACGAACAAGAGTAACAATATAGTTCAAATCTCTAAGAAAACGTCAAAAACACAGCCATAGGTATAACTGGAAACGAGAAGGAAGGAGGCAGAAAAATGTATGTGATGAGGTATCAGATAAAACTTCCTAAAATTCATGAAAATTCAATAAGTTGTAAGCATATCATAATCATACTTTTCAAAAACAGATCATTCAATCAGATCATTCAATCTTTAAAGAAGAAACACATTACTCAAGAGGGAAAAATTTAAATGACAGCTGAATTCTTACCAGAAACAAGAGGGGAAGAAAGCAAGGAAAATATCTTTAAAGTACTCAAGGAAATATCAGTAATACATCCCATGAAACTAACCTTCAAAACTTTAAGCAACACAGAGACATTCACATATAAAAACATCTGAGAGACTTTCTCTCCAATAGACCAGCCCCAAAAGAAAAGCAGAAACAAGTTCTTCAAGCTAAAGAGAAATGGTACCAGATAAAATCCCAGAACTGCAGGAAGGAATAAACCAGAAATGGTAAATATCTAAGTCACTATAAAACCTACCTTCTGAACAGTAACAGATGGAATAGTTTAAGAATATCTTCAAGTTCTAAGAAAAAATATTAACAAGAATGTATTCACACCTAAACTACCATGCAAAGGTGCCCAAAAAAGCATTTTCTGACGAACAAAAACGGAGAGTTTCCAAAAACAGAACCTCAATAAAAAAGCGTCTAAAATATCCACTTGAGAAAGAAAAAGGATTCTGAGGGAATGAACTGAAATGTAAGGCAGAAATATTGAACAAATAATTCAGCAAATAAATGCCTAAGAGAAAACAAAGTAACCTGTATCATAACAATGATGATTAATTATGAAAGACAGAAAGGTGAACTAGGATCCCAAGCAACACTAGCATGGAAGGGTAAGAATCGGAATCAGTTAAAACATTCACGCACTGGTAGTAGGACAGAAACTTAAATATTGATAAATTTTAGACTTTAAATTACATCTTCAATAAAATAAAGAACAGAAAAATTATATATGCATAACTTCCAAACCAGTAAGAGGAAGATAAAGTTTTAAAATGTCAGTAAGCACCAACGAAATTAAGAACAGAAATAAAACCAATCTCCCTAGGCAGAATCAAGAAGGAAGGGAAGAGCAAAGAGCAAACTTCACAGAAACAGTCAAGGAGAGCTAAGGGGAAAAACCTAACAAGAAAAGATGATCAAATGGGGCCAACAAAATGGTAAAGGAGGCAGCTCTACATTCCAGTCCCTCCACAGAAACATAAAAAATAAGCAGAACCAACTTTTCCAGTACTCCAGAAAACAGCAAAGGGTTTACATTCAACAACCAAGAGAACACTGAATCAAGGAAAAGAAAACTTCAAAATAATGAGAAAGCCCAGCACTCTGGGAGGCGGAAGCAAGCGGATCACCTGAGCTCAAAAGTTCGAGGCCAGCCCCAGCAAGAGACCCGGTCTCTCTCTCTTTTTTTTTTTTTTTTAAGAGACAGAGTCTCTTCTGTCACACTCAGTAGAGTACTGTGGCATCACAGCTCACAGCAACCTCCAGCTCTTGGGCTTAGGTGATTCTCTTACCTAAACCTCCAGTCATGCAAGAGGCTGAAGCACCTGCAACAATGTCCAGCTATTTTTTGTTGTAGTTTGGCCGGGGCAGTTTCAAACCCTCCACCCTCAGTATATGGGGCTGGTGCCCTACTCACTGAGCCACAGGCACCACCCCAAACATTCTCTTTTAAACCAGTGGCCCAAATGGCCAGGAGGTGTGGCAGGGGCCTGTAGTCCCAGCTACATGGGAGGGGCTGAGGCAAGAGAATCACTTGAGCCCAGAAGTTTGAGGTTGCTGTGAGCTAAGACATCACAGCGCTCTACAGACAGCAACAAAGCAAAACTCTGTCTAAAAAAAAGACAGGAAAGCTTTGGCATTTTTACTTGCCTTTCTCCCAACCATTCACTGGCTTGGCAACAGTCTTGATAATGAAAATCATCAGCCCCAGTGTGGAACCCTGGTCCCTGGGTCTAGATGGAGCAGAAAAGATCTTATTTGCAAACCACTGTATTTGTCTCGTCTAACCTCTCTAGGAGCTACCTGAAGGACACACGAGGTACTTACCTCCATTTCACCTAATAAGGAAGTCATTCAGGGAGGAAAAGCAGTGATTATTACACAAAAACATAGGAAGGGGGAAAAACCTGCAGGCACCTACAGCATAAAATTATAGTCGCGACAGAAAGGAAACATAAAATTTAGAGGAAAAGCTGAGAAGGAAGGTTCTTTAGGAAATTAGAGCATTTAAAAGTGCCCGGATATACTGGGATTTCGGAAAGCCATACACGTGACCAGCAAAGGATATGTTTGTGAAAAAGCCAAGAAACCCCTAAGTTACCACCTCTAGCCAACCACTAGGCTAAGTTCAACTGGACATGGAGACCAAAGCAGATCTGTAAATAGCCTCGCTAAATGTAAAATGAAGACCTGGACTACCTAGGGATAGTGCTTTTTTTCTTTGTTTTATTTTTATTTTTAGCTCCTGACATTCAATAAAATCCCAAACAAAACAAACACTACCTGAACACAAGAGAGACTTCAGCGAGCACACCTGATGAGGAATATGCTACTCAAAAAAACAGTTTTGAAAAATCACTAACCAGACTATTGTATCCTTAATCAAAAAACTAATGTCCCCAAATTTCCAGCATTACCATATTACAATATTCAAGTATCTACTACGTAAAAGAACAAATCACAAAGTATACAAATAGGAAAGCAAAGATCATTCACAATAAAAAAAAAAAAAAGTAAATCAACGAAACTACCCCTAGGAAGTTGAGATAAAAAATTTAATTAAACTTTAAATAGACTGTATTACACACATACTCAAACATTTCAAGGAAATCATAGACAAAAAGGTAAAAATCTCAAAATTATGTAGGATAACTGAGAATCAATAAAGAGAAAGTATTTTAAAAGAAACAAAAAGGCTAGGGCTAGAAAGCACAATAAGTAAAATAAAAATTTTACTAGAGGGTTAGACAGCAGATTTAGGCAGAAAGAAAAAAGAATCAACCAGCTTAAAGATAAAACAACTAAAATTATACAATGAACAACAATTTTAAAAAATTAAAACAGTACCAAAACACCTATAAGACAACAAGGGACCAACACGTGCACCATGAAAAAGCTAAGAAAAAGAGAAAGTGGCAAACATTAATTGAACATAATGGCCAAAATCATTACAAATTTAATGAAAATTATTAATGTACAAATCAAAAATCCACACTGAACTCATAGTAGGATGAATCCAAAGAAACCCAAAACAAGACATATTATAATCAAACTTCTGAAAGAAAAGGTCAAGGAAAGACTCTTGAAAGCAGGAAGAAGAAAGGAATTGTCACATACAAGTGATCATCAATAAGATTAGAAACTAATTTCTTAGTAGAAGACTTGGAAACCAGGAGGCAGGGAGATGGTGTATCTAAACTGTTGAAAGAAAAACACTGCCGACTGAAAATTCTATACCCAGCAAACTGCCCTTCAAAAAATGGAGAAAATAAGACATTTAGAGATTAAAAAAAAAAGAATGAAGGAGTGGAGTTGACGAACACTAGATCTATCTTGGGAGGTCTGACAAGTAAGTTCACAAACTCATCCTAGAGAAAGTTCTGCATATCTCACTGCCGACTATCACCATGGTCACCTTCGGAGTACTCTCACTGGGAAGCAATGCACTGACACCAGCACCCCATTCACCCTTCAAAGCAGTTTTACAACTCTTTTTCTGGAATGGCCATTTAAGCTGTTGTTCTATTACCTTTGATGTCCTGAATGTAATCAAAATGGCTTTCCTTTATCCTTGGGGGTTAGAGCAGGGAAGCAGGGAGGGTGTTTCAATACAGTTATTTGTTTACTGGCTAAAAACTCCCTCAAAGACAGTGTCATGTGAGTTGGTGCATTGTTATGATGCAAGAACCATGAGGTCTTAGCCAAGAATTTCAGTTAAGATTTTCCTAATTTTTTCTCTATCAATGTTTACGTGGGTCCACTATGTTTTTCACAGTCAGCTGACAATTCTGACACACACCTTGAGGAAGTGCTAAAATGCTTTCATCAGTTCTACTCATTACTGGCTACCCTGACCTCTCTTCATCAGTGATGCTTTGTCTCCCCTCAGAAAAATATTTAATCCATTTATACACTGCCATTTTATTCAAGGCATTATCACCACGTACCTGTTCTATCATATCCCTGATTTCACTTCCACTCTTCCCAAGTTTAACAAGAAATTAACAAATATTTGTCACTCTAATTCAAGCTCAAACATTCTCACAACAACAATAATGAACACCACTCAGCAAGACACTGCCACATGACAACATAAACACAGTATGACACATTGATATACCAAGGTTATGAAACTTTACTGAGTTGTCTGTACAGTGCTGGCAATGTAAGCAAAAGGTGGTAAGTTCACAAACTTAATTGTCAGACCTCATATAAGAAATGTTAAAGTCATAAAAATTCAGATGAAAGGATGCTACAGGGCAATTCAAGGCCATAAGAAGACAAAAAGATCTCCAGTTAAACACATGGGCAAATGTAAACATCAGTACTATTTAAATTTTGGTTCAGAATCTCATTTTTTGTTTTCTATATGACTTCAAAGAAACACATGAAGTATAAGAAGACATAATTTGTAGCATCAGTAACAAGGGAGATGGCACTGGATAAGAAAGAGTACAGCTTTTATACAGGACTTAAATCAGTATGAATTCAAAACAGATGGATATAATTTTAAGATGTTATATATAGTCCACAGTAACCATAGAGAAAATGTGAATATAAAATGTTAACAGAAAAAAAAGAGAAGGGAAAGAAAACATGTTATTAAAAAATTCCAACTAAATAGAAAAGAGGACAGTAATGGAGGAAACGAAAAGTAAAACCTGCAAGACACAGAAAACAAAAAGCAAATGGCAAAAGTCCTTAGGAGTAATTATTATAAAACTCCACAATTATAAAGCAAAGGTTACATGCTATCTACATGACCTTTTCTCTCCAAGGCTCCTGGAGGTTAGCAGCTTTAAGAGAAGGGCTGTCCCAGCACAGACCAAACAACAGAATTAGCCTCCCAGTGCCCCCCTGCCTCAGTCTCAGGGCTCACTTCTCTTTCTTACTAATTAATGTCCTCTATAGCACTTTTTTTTTTAACAGAATAAGACATTTTGTCTACATTTTAATGTTCAGGCAGATAACCTTTCTTCTCAGTGATTTCATTTGGGGAAGGCATTTGCTGTCGCTTGATTGACAGATGTTTCTCCTGTTATCTTGACATTTCTAAAACAAACAAACAAAAATCTTTAAAATTATCAAACCATCCTTTCCTGGTATTAAATTTTCTACTTTTAGATTTGTCACCTTCCTTTTGCTGTACATCAGGGGTCCTCAAACTTTTTCAACAGGAGGCCAGTTCACTGTCCCTCAGACGGCTGGAGGGCCAGACTGCGGCCCCGGGACTAGTCGGCTGCTAAGCAGGACAGGCAGCGGCAGCAAAAACACCCAGTGGGCCAGATAAACGTCCTAGGCAGGTTGCATGTGGCCCATGGGCCATAGTTTGAGGACGCCTGCTTTACACTGTCATACATGGGTCACTATGAAAGTTTTGAGACAGTCTGTGTTATGGCCCCTTATTTCACTTCTAAGAAACAGTTGATAGCATCCTTTCTGATTCACTGGTCCAAGTTTCAACATGCTCAGCTTACATTTCTTGATTTGTGTGTATCTGAAAACTTTCATGATGATCCACATATAATGAATTTGCTTTTTTTTAAATCATATTAGAGCCTACAGGTATGTCTTTCGTCTAGTAATCCTACATTCACATAAAGGCTGCATTTTTCAATAGGAAACTAAAAGGATCTTTGGAGGAAGTATACAGTCTCCACACCTAGTACAGCGGCAGCAGCTCTGCTGCTTCGTGAATTTCCTTCTCCTTCTGCACCACACTCCTTACACTGGATTCCTTCATCCTAACACGTCAGGCAACCACAGCTACAAATCTCAATGGGTGGTGCAGATCAAGGAGTTCCAACTCTTTTTTGGACTGCCATGACTTTACTTCTTGAGAACACGTCCAGCATCACTAATAATACTTCCTATGCGCTCCACGACAATATTCACAGTTTACTGCGTGTACTAAACATGATGAAAAATATGCAAGATCACAAGAGATCTATCCTGCTGCATATACAGTTTACTGGGGAGATGAAAGGCTCCCACAGAGGTGAGCAGCACCACACAGTGGTTTAAGTGGACATCTGCAGCACTTGAGCACACTGCACTAGCAACAGGACGGGGAGCCGGGAACTTAGCACACTGGCATAGTATTACACAGCTACATTTATACAGTGATAATTTAATACTGCACCTTATGCTTGTTTACATTTGTCTTGACCGCAAATGGCACCATATTCTGTCTGTAAGTGTGTGCATACTTTTAATAAAGTATGAACTTTAACTTTGTGTCAATAGAATTTGTGTATATTTTATGATAGTACATGATAAAATATACTAGTATCTACATATATTTTATGTATTTATAATGTCCCTTTTTCGTATTTTCAAATATTTCTAGGATGTATAGACAACTGCAACTTTTTTCAAATTGTCACAAATCTCAAAAAAAATTCTGATACACAGTATTTATTTTTAAAAATCTACATAAAGTGGACACATGCAATTTAAATAATTGTTCAAGGATCAACTGTATGTGGAATACAAGCGGAATCACTGCGTATTTGATGAATGACTGAATAAACAAACATGTCTCAATGAAAAATGGTGCTTATTTTCAAAAGTCAATCCCTCATTGTTCCTCAGATACTCTCTTTTTCTTTCTGAAATCCCAAAGTAAAAAGAATGGACTATCATCCAGCCAACAGACCAACCTCATCAGGCTGGAATTCTCCCTACACATACTATTTTCTACATTCCAAAAATCCAAAAATATCTCTCCTGTCTCCCCAAACTTGCACACCTTTCCCCTTTTTCTCCATTTCCCACTGCTCCTTGTTCTAGGCTTCCCCGAATTTAGGATGATTAAAATAGTCTTCTAACTAGTTTGTCTCCATTTCCCACTATACACTGATCATAGTACTCTCATCTCAAAATCTAGCAATACTTTCCCAGTTTCTAGTAAGTGTGGAACTGAAGGAACTCTATGCTGCTATTTCCAAATCCTCCAAACCATGTTTCCCCACAATCATTCCTCCTCATTCATCACTTTCCCTCCCAGGTACCTCTGTCTGTACTATTTTTTCTTCACCTTGAATCAAAAGTTGAAGACTTTTGAATGCCATAGGAAATAACCTCCCTTGCCTTTGAATACCTATTAGCACTGTTACAACATTTATTATATTCTTCTTATCTTACATTTATTAGTTTACTGCTTATTCTCTTTGAGGACAGAATTTCTGCCTGCGTCATCAGTAGTGTTCCCATAGGGGGATGGAATGTAAGGTTTCAGATAAAACCATCCTACACTAATCACAGGGTTAAAGACCCCCAGTGTACATGCCTGAACGTGTCTGTATCTCACGCAAATACCTGAACCACATGTACCAAGAGTAGACACTATGAAGAACTAAACTATATTTGCTCACAGAAGTTTATGGCATGAACTCAATGATTTAATTTTCACTTCCTTTAATTTAACAATAGGTCAATCTTTTGTCTATTAGAAATAGCAAACAGGGCCAGAAGTGGTAGCTTATGCCTGTAATCCTAGTACTTTGGGAGGCCAAGGCAAGAGAATCACTTGAGGTCAGGAGTTCAGGATCAGCCAGAGCAAGAGTGACACCCCATCTCTACCAAAAATAGAAAAAATTAGCCAGGCACGTTGATCGTTGATGTATGCCTGTAGTCCCAGATGGGAGTTGAAGCAAGAAGATCACATGAGCCCGGGAGATTGAGCTTGCTATGAGCTATGATGACTCTACTGCACTCCAGCCTTCGTGACTGAGACCCTGTCTCCAAAAAAAAAAAAAGTAATGGCAAACAGGATTTCTAAATCCTAAATTTCTAATTGCTTCCAAATCTATCTTGGAGTTATTTTTCCTACTTTTCTATCACCATGGAAACTAATCACAATTAATGTTGTTAGGAACTTTAAAGATACAACTCTATTCAGCAAGCCATCAAATGTTCAGAAAAGTCTTTTCTCGATATGGAAAATGGAAATTAGTAGCATAGAGCAGAGTAAAAATACACCACTACATCCACATAGGAAGCCATTCACCAAAGCCCAGTCCAAGGATCACAGAGGAGGCAGAGAAGGAGCTCCTCTCTTTTATTCATCTTTCCTAATTCTCTAATGCTTTGATTTCACTGTCATACCTATGAAGTTCGTAAACATGTTTCCTTTCTTTTCAGTAACCTTTAGTAGATATAGACACATGAAAAATGATTTCTGTTATACTATATTACGTGGTCCACTCACCCTAGCTTCAACTTCTAATATTCAATGCTGAAAATGCTACTTCAAAACTACAGGGTTCAGGATGCCAAGAGGAAGAATAACTCTACATGGTTAGTAAGTTCTAATTTCAACATACAAGGCAAAAAAAAAAAAAAATCAACAAAAAATAAAATTATCCTTCAAATTTATTAGGAAAAAGCTAAAGACCCACATGTATCTTAATAAACCTAACAGCCAATTTTCCCTTCCAGAACTGGAATAGACCTCTGCTTCCTCAGTTGAACTCCAAATAAAGTAACCAATTTGCTCATCTTCAAACATAAGAATCCCCTTAGCTCAGTGAGATGGCAACAGTATGAAGAACACACGGGAAGTAACACTAAATGACACAGCACAATTCCATTTCTCATCTTACTGATGCTCACTCAAGAGTACATTACTTGTCAGGAAGCAATGCTTCATAAATATTTTCACATTTCTTCACATCAGAGCTTGCCAAGGAAAGACCAGTGTCACTCAGGTTAAAGGGCTGAACAATCCCCCTAGAGGAACAAGATAAAGCCCTCCAGAGAGACACAATGTCTCATCTCTCCCCCAAGCTATGTTTACATTCCAGGGTGCTAGTGAAATAGAGATCTTTACTCCTTTCCCCAGAGAAGATTTATTTACCTTCCAGCGCAAAGGAGTCTCTCTCTCTCTCTCCATAAAGGAGAATGGAAAGAAGTGCTAGCCATCCTATATAAGCTCAACATTTTATACTTCTGGAGTTCCTCTCTTTTGGTACAAAATCCCACTCTACACACAGGTTCTGTCTGTCTCTCACCACATCATTCCATGGAGAACTGGGCCTAGGGAACCGATACAGCTTACGGTGTGAGTAAATAAAAGGTATGACTTCTGATCCAGGGACTTCGTGTTTCTGTTGGGGAACAGTGGGGGGAGAGTGTAATTGCATGTACAATTATGATTCTACTGTACTGCATTTTCTCATTGTCCAACCACTTTTACACATCTAACTCTTGGACCAGATAATCTGAATGAGATACAGTGAAAATCCAGCCCTTGGAAGAGAGCAATACTGATAACTCCCTATCTGAACTTTTTATTTCAGATCTTCCCCTCAAAAGACAGTGATTTCCCCGAGTAAGAGGGAGTATTACTACAGAATATGTGGAAAAGTAGAATTGAAATTTATTTCTTCTGGCTTGGGGAAAACCAAACTTTCTGGTAAGGATGAGGATAACAAAATTAGCCTGGTTTTTGTTTCAAATGGTGATGCATGTAATAATATGTATTTCTACATGAGACTATCGTTAACTGAAAATATCTGTAAGTGTCTTAACAAAAGAAGAAACTATAACCTTTTCATTAATTAACTGGTATTTATTACTAATGGGGCCTAGCCAATAGGAAGCATCAGGTGAAGTCACGTTCACAGCCTCACTCCTGACACCACCACTTGGGGATCATGAGCACAAGCCTGACATTCCGGATTTTACCGATGATGATTTGACTTCACCTAAGTGCTTCCTTAGAACTTTTGCCTTGCTTTAAGGTACTTTAAAATTCACTAAACAATCTTAATAAATAATTTCATTATCATGTCACTTAATTTCAGAATCTTTTGCAACATAATTGGATAGATAAATCTATTCCCATTTTACACATGAGGAAACTGAGGAACAGAGATGTTAAAGGTTTAGTTAAGATCACACAGGTAACACTGCAGTATTACGTACTATACTTTTTAAGCTTCCACTGCATTAAATATTTGAGGATATTTCAGAACTAAGGTTTATTCCTTCCAGTTGAAATAGTGATTCTGTCGATCATTTTCTAGCACAAAGGGACATGTATAATGGCTCTACAGTCAGACGGCCTTGATTCAAATCCAATCTCCTACAAGAGCTACAATCTTGAATAAATTGTTAATCTTTTCTCCGAAGTTTTTGTACCTAAAGTTGTTGTGCAAAGTTAATGAGACAATATACAAGCAGCATTTAGTATAATGCCTGGCTCACAGGAAGAATCCAGTAAATATTTATTTGTATGTTAATTATGATTCTAATTAACTTCATTTAAAATGAAACTTTAAGCTTTTTAACATTTTTATGTTATTATATCTCAATACTTTTATACTCAGGTCAAACTTTACTTCTCATTTCTCAGTATCAAAGCAAGAATGCATCTAATGACAGGAAGCCACAGCAGCATTTCAGAGCCCCACACAGGCAGCTTTCCTACACAAAGCTCAAGAGCTACGTACCAGAGTCATACTTTTCCTGTACCCTGTTTCTGTCAAAACTGAAGTTCTTATATTCAGATTAGTTTAACTGAATGTTTTATATATCAGATAAAAACAAACACATTAACTGACAGCTTCAAATAACCAGATGATAAAACACACACAACGAGAACTACCCATCGTCCTGTCCACTAGATGGCAGCACAACACACAGCACAGTACAAAGGGACGGGCACCTCAAATTGTGAAGCAGAAAAGTGTGTTTTCTTTTATCATCTAGTTATTTGAAGCTGTCAGTTAATGTGTTTGTTTTTATCTGATTTCATATAAACATTAAGTTAAATTACAAAAAAAGACACAAAATCCCATATACCACTGGGCAACAGAGATGAATAGAAGAACCTTCTCTGAGGAAAACATGAATGGCTAACAAACAGGAAAAAATGCTCATCATCAGAGACACACAAATCAAAACCACCCTGAGATACGTAACCTAACCCCAGAGAGAATGGCCCACATCACAGAGTCTCAAAGCTGCAGATGCTGGCGTGGATGTGGAGAGAAGGCAACACTTTTACACTGCTGGTGGGACTGCAAACTAATACAACCTTTTGGAAGGAAGTGTGTAGAACCCTCAAAGAACTCAAGCTAGACCTTGCATTTGATCCTGAAATCCCATTACTAGGCATCTACCCAGAAGAAAAAAAAAGACCTTATATCATAAGGACATCTGCACTAGACCTTTTATCAGAGTTCAATTTACAATAGCCATAAGGTGGAAACAACCTACATGCCCACCAACCCAGGAAAGGATTAACAAACTGTGTATACCACGGAATACTATGCAGTTATTACAACTTTAATGGAGACTTTACAACTTTTGTATTAACCTGGATTGGGGTGGAACACATTCTTCTTAGTAAAGCATCACAAGAACAGAGAAGCAAGAATCCAATGTACTCAAATCTAATATGAAGGCAGTAGATGAGCTAATACAAGGGGTGGGGTTGGGGAACGAGGGAGTGGGGAGAAGGGAGGAAAAGGGGGCTGGGGGTCACAGTGTATGGCACACCTCTTGAGGGCGAGACACAATTATAAAAGGAACTTTAGCAAATGCAATCAGGATAACCTAATTCTTTTTACCCTCAATGAACCCCCCAAATAATAGTAATAGTAAGAGAGAATAAACTGATCATCTCTTCATATCTCACAAGAAATCATTTCTCCTTCACCTTGAAAAATATTTTGTGAAGTGTTAATAAATTTTTGTTTTTGGAAAATTTAATGATAAATTTATAGAATTCAAAATTATATCCAACTTTACTTAAAACAAAAAGCTTTCTAGTAATTGTTGTTGTTTTTTTGAAGTTTAAATTTCTCTAAGCAAAACATAAAACATTTATACATCAAAATCTGTAGAATTTGGCCAAAGTACTACTCAGAGGAAAATATCCAAACACAAATGTACTTATTAAAAATAAACAGCTGAAAAAAATAAACTATTAATGACACCCATAGTATTCTATTTCTCTAGACTAGAAGCATGTGCAGTGTAATATATATTACATATTACATATTACTTGACAAAAGTGGTTGATGAAAATCATTTAGTAAGTACATGTTTATTATTCTTATCTCCTTTTCAGGAAAAAAAAGAAAATTTAACAACTAATCTTTCAATTCCATAAACAAGAAAAAAAAAGTACATTTAGGAATCAATGATATGAAAATGAAAGAGAAAAAAAACTAAGCTTGATGTATCGATGAACCATAAACTGATTCTTTTTTTTTTTCTTTTCAGTTTTTGGCCAGGGCTGGGTTTGAACCCGCCACCTCTGCTATATGGGGCTGGCGCCCTACTCCTTTGAGCCACAGGCACCGCCCAAACTAATTCTTTAATAAGACCAAACTACAGATTATATACAAGATATTCTTTAAAAGTTTAAATCTGAAAAGCTGCACTAAAATGACATCTTTTAAGAAAATATAAATGGGCTCGGTGCCTGTGGCTCAATCGGCTAAGGCACCAGCCACGTACACCTAAGGTGGCAGGTTCGAATCCCCAGCCCGGGCCCACCAAACAACAGTGATGGCTGCAACCAAAAAATGGCTGGGCATTGTGGCGGGCGCCTGTGGTCCCAGCTACTTGGGAGGTGGAGGCAGGAGACTCGCTTGAGCCCAGGACTTGGAGATTGCTATGAGCTGGGATGCCATGGCACTCTACCCAGGGGATAGCTTGAGGCTCCGTCTCAAAAAAAAAAAAGAAAATATAAATGATAAAAACTGACCTAAGGAGACACAGAAGAACCTATCTAGACTGATAATCAAATTATAAGATGAAATGGTAATTAAAGTTTAAGTCTCTATTTGGAAACCAGGCCCAAAAGATTTTAGCAGGAAAATTCTACTCAACCTTCAGAGAACTTACACAAACCATTCCAGGGCATTTGTTTTAAGGGGGGAGCAGTGGAAATTCTCCAGCCTCAAGCTAGTAGAAAAGATAGCACAATAGTTGACTAACAGATGCAAAAATTATTAAATCTTAATAAGGTGAAAAAAAACCTTTATTTTTCAATGTATATGAATCAGCCAAGCAGAGTATGTCCCAGGAATATAAAGATGTTTCAACAAGCTATTTCTATGACTAGAGTGATTCTTTGTACTAATTATTAAACACAGCTTATTCAAACTCTATGGAAGCAAACTAAAGTAAGAATATGATATGGTACAGCCTCTCCTGCCCTGTGCTATTACATCTTTTTCCTTTTCACCTAGTCACAATCTCAGTTCTTAAATTAGACCTCAGAGTTCATGTACAAATTCTCAGTATACTAGTGTATTCAGGAATTATACTTCCTTTTCAGTGGGCAGATAAGGAAAATAAGACCAAGATTAACTAACAATCTTCCCCAGTATTTTTTATCAGTTTTGTCAAAAATCAGATGAGACTATGAGGATGATTACATCTCTGGGTTCCCTGTTCTGATCCAGAGGTCTGTATCTCTGTTTTTGTGCCAGTACCTAGCTGTTTTGGTTATGATGGCCTTATAGCAAGCTTGAAGTCTGGTTAATGATGCCTCAAGATTTGTTCTTTTTGCTTAAAGTTGCTTCAATTGGGGGGGGACTCTTTTCTGATTCCAGAGAAAGCCCATAATTATTTTTTCTAAGTCTGAAAAAAAAAACTTTTTTTTGTTTTTGTTTTTGTTTTTTGAGACAGGAGCCTCAAGCTGTCCCCCTGGGTAGAGTACCATGGCATCTCAGCTCACAGCAACCTCCAACTCCTGGGCTCAAGAGAGTCTCCTGCCTCTGCCTCCCAAGTAGCTGGGACCACAGGCACCCGCCACAACGCGCGGCTATTTTTTGGTTGCAGCCGTCATTGTTGTTTGGCGGGCCCAGGCTGGATTTGAACCCACCACCTTGGGTATACGTGGCTGGTGCCTTAGCCACTTGAGCCACAGGCGCCGAGCCTAACATTGATATTTTAATGGGGATTACATTGAATCTGTACCTCACTTTCGGTAGTACTGACAATGTAGATTCTGCCAATTCCTGAACACGGTACGTTTTTCTATCTCTTTATATCCTCTGCTATTTCCTTCTTCAGCATTCCAGAATTCACTCTTGTAGAGGTTTTTCACCAACTTAAATATATTCCTAAGTATTTTATTTTCTTTGTTGCTATTGGGAAGGATATAGCTATTTAATTTGGTTCTCAGCTTGACTGTTGTTGGCGTATATAAAAGCTACTGACTAGTGTACACTGATTTTGTAACCTGAGACTTTGCTAAATTTATCAATTCCAGGAGGCTCTTTGAAAAATCTCTGGAGTTTTTCTAGAGGTCAGATCCTACCATCAGCAAAAAGTGATAGTTTACCCTCTTCTTTCCCCATCTGGATATCCTTTATTTCTTTTTCTTGTCTGATTGCTCTGGCTAGGACCCAAAACTATGTTGAACAAAGTGGTGATTGTGGGCAACCTAAATAGGGAAAGTTCGAAAGCATTTCCATGTAGAACTGGATCCTGTCTGGATCCTGACCCTGTCTGGATCCTGTCTGGACCCTGTCTGGACCCTGTCTGGACCCTATCGGGATTCTGTCTAGACCCTGTCTGGATCCTGTCTGGATCCTGTCTGGACCCTGTCTGAATCCAATTCTACATGGGAATGCTTTCGAACTTTCCCTATTCAGTATGAAGTTGGGTGTGGGTTTGCTATATACGGCTTTTATAATTTTAAGGTATGTCCCATCTGTGCCTATTTTGTTGAGTGCTCTTATAAAAGGTGCTGAATTTTGTCAAAGGCTTTCTCTGCATTTATTGACTGGATCATACAATCTTGGTTTTTACTTCTATTTATGTGGTGAATTACAATTATAGATTTGCATATGGTGAACCACATTGCATCTCTGGGATGAGCTCCACTTTGTTGTGGTGAATTAATTTTTTTGATGTGCAGGTGAATTCAGTTTGTGAGGATTTTACTGAGAATTTCTGCATCTATTCATAGGGGATACTGGTCTACAGTTTTCTTTTTTTGTTGACGCCTTTCCTGGCTTTGGTATCAAGATGTTATCAGCTTCATAAAACATGATGGGGAGAATTATTCCTTCACTTTTGAAGTTGTGGAGTAATTTCTGTAGAAAAGGCGCTCATTCTTCTTTGTAAGTTTTGTAAAATTCAGATATGAACTGCAAACCAATACGTAGGTCACTATGAAAGTTTTCAGATAGACTGGGCTATGCCCCATTATTTCACTTCCAAGTGATGAGCAATCCTCTTGCCTCAGCCTCCCAAGTAGCCAAGAACATCCTTTTCTGATTCACCCATCCACTTTCAACTTACTCGGCCTATTGGTGTTGCTGTGAGTGCTTCATTTTTTCCAGCCATGTAGATTTTTCATTTCTTGTCATTTTGTGTATCTCAAAACGTGCATAATGACTCCACATACAACCTCTATGGAAAGTAGTATGGAGACTCTCAAAAGAACTGAAAGTTGACCTTCCACTCGATCCAGCAATCCCACTACTGGGTATTTATCCAAAGGGAAAAAAAGGCACTTTATACAAAAGACGCTTGCACTAGAATGTTTACAGGAGTACAATTCACAATTGATTGCAAAGATGTGAAAACAACCCCAGTGCCCATCAATATATAAGTGAATTAACAAAACATGGTGTATGTATACTACAGAGAACTACTCAGCCACAAAAAAAAAATGGTGAATTAATACCTTTTGTAACAACCTACATGGAACTAGAGATTATTCTTCCAATTGAAATTATCACAAGAATAGAAAAACAAACTGATTAATACTTATGTACACATATAAAAATAATACTCATCAAATTCAAATAGGTGGGTGGGATGGGTAAATTCACACCAAACCTGTGCAGTGCACACTGGGTGATGGGCACACTTGTTAACTTTGACTTAAATGATACAAAAGCAATATATATAAACAAAACATTTGTACCCTGATAATACTATGAAATAAAGTAACCATCATCTGGCATTTTTAGTTTTTTATGTTTTCACATTAGGCTACCAATGACTTACAATAAGAGCAAAGTACCTAACTAGCACAATGGCAAGAAGTCGCATTCAATAATTTATATGTAAGTTATATGTAAGTTGGAGGCCAGCAATGGCCAAGACATTTCTAAACAAGAATCAAGTGAGAGCACTTGTGCCCATTGAGTATCTAAACTCAGAGGAATCAACTAAGACAAGGTGGTATTAGCAAGGTTATATGATTTCAGAATAGAAAGCCACTACCTAAGTCCACGGACATACGGGCAGCATAAATGACAAAGGAAAAGTGGAAGGACTGACTTTCCTCCACTGATACCTGCTAGGGTGATGGTCAATTTTGGTGGCAATTTGGCATCCAGTTTAGTCAATAGAATAATAGTTTTCATGTCAACCAATAAAATAATAATAGGAAGAACCTACTTCAACATTTCATCTATCAACAGATATAGGCATAAAGATATCGATAAATATATAGATCTCTTAATTCAGATGAAGGAAATTTTCAAATATACCTGTATGCTGCCAAACTCAACATTCTCATAATGGAAATGTGCACATTCAGCCATCTTCGGAAAGTGACCCTTAGTGAAAGGTAACCTGAAGTACACGAAAATAAATAAGGAATGAGATAGCGGAATAGTCAAAATTACTAAGCCAAAGGGGAAAACACAATGGATTTAAGAGCTCATGCAGGGCAGTGCCTGTGGCTCAGTGAGTAGGGAGCCAGCCCCATACAATGAGGGTGGCGAGTTCAAACCCAGTCCCAGCCAAACTGCAACAAAAAAATAGCCGGGCATTGTGGAGGCGCCCGTAGCCCCAGGTACTCGGGAGGCTGAGGCAAGAGAATCACCTAAGCCCAAGAGCTGGAAGTTGCTATGAGTTGTGACACCACGGCACTCTACCAAGGGTGACAAATTGAGACTCTGTCTCTTAAAAAAAAAAAAAAAAAAAGAGCTCATGCAAGTACAGTATTCAAAAGCACATGCATCCAAGTCACATATATCCATACAGACCCTTTCAGACACACACTGAATCAAATCAAAACTAAAAGAGCATCACTGTAATGTCTTAATTTGATGTTAAGTCAATGCCTACAGAAAAACTGTACTTTCAGCAAACGTCATGGTAACTGATTGTGAACAGTCAGCTTCTAACCAGAAGCAGCATTCTCAACACAAAACACAAAACCAGACTTTACCTGTGAACGTTATCACAGCCCATCAGTCCTGGGGTGGTGGACCTGGATGCAGAATTAACATTTTTATCCTTGTCTTTCCTTTACTAACACATGAAACATAACTATCTAACTCTTTACCAAGTGAAAAGATGATTTTTCTGTTTAAAACAGAATGGGAAGGCCTCTTTGCCTACTTCAGTGGTTCTCAACCTGTGGGTCGTGACCCACAGGAACTGTATTAAAGGGCTATGGCATTAGAAAGGGTGAGAACCACTGGCCTACTTGCAATGGCAACTGAGGCCAGTGTGCTGTCGATGGTGAATGTATCTTGCTTTATAAACTTTCTTATTCTGTAAACCTTTCTCTTCCTTTTTAAAGTTTGTTTCACACTTTAAAAACAAACTGTCAGCCTGAGCAAGAGAAAGAGCCCATCTCGATTAAAATTAGAAAAACTAGCCGAGCATTGTGGCTGACCCCTGTAATGCCAGCTACGTTGGGAGGCTGAGGCAAGATCTCTTGAGCCCAAAAGTTTGAGGTTGCTGTGAGCTGTGTCGTCTCAGCACTCTAGTCTGGGGCAACAGACTCTCTCAAAAAACAAAACTGAATGGCTGAATGGGATACCTTCACGCACAAGCTGAGTATCCCTTACCTATAACTCATGAGACCAAAAACTTTTAGATTTGAGATTATTTTCTAACTTTAGATTGTTTGCATACACACATGGGGTACTCTGAGGATGACACTCAAATCTAAAAATGAAATTCATTGACGTTTCACATACATCTTATATACTAGCCTGAACATAGTGGTATACAATATTTTACTAATTTTGTGCATGAAAAAAAAGTGTGACCATCAGCTGTTACATTAGGTCAGGTACAAAATTTTCCATTTGCGATGTCATGTCAGCAGTCAAAAAACTTTAGGATTTTAGAGTACTTCAGAGTTCAGATCTTTAGACTGGGGATGCTCAACTTGTATCTTACTTAAACAGTCAACTCCTAACTTCATTTTATGCTTCTTAAAGGCAAACCTGAAATCTAACAATCTTATAACTCAACAAAGCTGATTTTTCTGAATGAACAAGAACATGTATTACAGGTACAAAAAGGGGTCAGGTGCAGTGGCTCACACCTGCAATCCCAGCACTCTAGGAGGCCATGGTGAGAGGATCAGTTGAGCTCACAAGTTCAAGACCAGCCTGAGCAAGAGTGAGACCCCCATCTCTGATAAAAATGAAAAACTGAGGGAAAAGAAGCACTTGAGCCCAAGAGTTTGAGGTTGCTGCAAGCTGTGATGCCACAGCAGTCTACCAACAGTGACAAAGTGAGACTCTGTCTCAAACAAAATAAATAAATAAATAGAGGTACTAAAAAGGACATACTTGGATTATACCTATTCAACAAATGCACGTAACAGACAATGACATAAGGTGTTTCAAGATAAAAGTAAAGTTTATTTTTAAATGAGTGGATAATCTGCAGAGCTATTCCACTAATTGGTGATTCATAACTTTAGGATTAACAGCACAGTATCATGTATGCACAGTTAGAATATATTTAGTAAGGAATCTCAATAAAAGTAAGAGAATTATAGAACCAATATCCATTGATGGAAGAAAAGTCATTCATAAATCACTCTAAAGTTACACTTACTTTTTCACATTTTTGACCTTCATACTGGCTGTGCTGCCACATGTCTTAAGAGTAAGATCTCCAGAAATCTCTGGAACATCTGCTCCTCTAGCCTTTAAAAAAAAAAAAAAGACAAAATATTTATAACATTCTGTTAGCATTATTAATACTTTTTAAAAAGCAGATTACAGTTAATTTTAATAGTTCTGCTGACTTTGTACCAATAAAAATACTTCTTAGTTCAATAATTCTTCTTAAATTTATAACTTGAGTTTTAATTATTTAAAATAAAAAATGTTCACCTAGTTTAAATATTTAGTTTTACTACATAAGGGAAAACTTTGTGAAAGTAAGAATTTTCATGCTCTAGTACCAGCTATTACATTATGTGTTTCAATACAAACTAAAATCTCCTCAGAGGTAGTACAGTAAAATAACCTTCATTACAAAGATTAATAAAGGTTAAAATAGGAATACAAATGTAATTAGGATTTCAAAACGTGCATTTCTCACACCAAAATCTGAAAGTGACATGTATGTAATACTTCCAACTTACTCCTTAAGACAGTCATAGTTTTCATGGTAGTGAATTTCTAATTTTAGGGACACATTCAGTTGCCTTCATTCAAAAATTAAAAACTAAAAAAAATTTTAAAAGTTCCTAACACTCTGGACAAAATAAAAATCAAGTCCAAATATCTAAAAAACGAATTTATGCAGTAATACCTATAAGGACTAACAGAAAAACTTAAGCTGAATTAACTACAGACACATGATTTACCAAGGGAGAATATAAACAGTTAAAGTAAGTTGAGAGGAGAATCACAAATTTGTCTAAATTTTTTAAATATTTTCTATGAAAAAAAAGCCCAAACAGTCCATATGGTCTGAATAAACATTTAAAAACCCCACAACTTTCCAAAGATAAAAAGTAATAATGTCTAAACTTACAAAAATTAGCCCTTAGTAATTCATGATCTATCAGACTGAATTTTTGTTTTTGAGGGTTTTTTTCTTAACAAATTTAACTATTTGTAAGGATTACTATTTCACGCTTGATCCTTCTTAGGTAGCTTTTTATTCCTTCTTAGTGGTATGGGGGGGGGCTGGATTTACTATATTCTTAAGTAATGGAATTGAATTATTCCATCTTACGATTTCCATATGGATCCCCTGGATCTTTTTATAGAATCCTGTCTATTTCTCCTCTGTCTTGAAACAGTTATTCATAACCCTAGGTACTATTTCATCAGTATTCGTCATCATTCGTCAATTATTCTATATCATGCTAAAAAGTTTTTTAAACACTAAAAAATAGAAAATAATGTTTTCAAAAAAGAGGAAAATGAGAGAATATCCAAATAAATGGATGTTTGCAAACTTTTTCTTAAGGAGCCAATTACAAAGTATTTTGGGCTTGTGGGCCTCCCTGCCTCTGCCACTCCCCAGCTCTTGCAAATTCAGGCAGCCAACAAGCTAAAGTTTGCCAAAATCCTCATCCAGTTTTATATTGTGTTGCCCAAATTACTGCTTTGTTTTCAAGAAGGCACCATATTTTGCCATGTACAATGTACTCCCATGTATAACAAGCACTGCATTTTTGACACAAAACTCTGAAATAAAAATCTTCCATTTTAATTTTTAAAGGAGGGTGGAAGTGGCCTCGCAGTGGTGCCTCCTTCTCTTGTAGGAGGCCCAAGACACAGAGCTGGCCGCCGCTGAGAAGACAGGGGTCAGTGCAGGGGAAGGGCAGAGAGGTCCAGACGAGCCAAGCACCTGCCCTCTCCCACTGACCCTCCAGGCCCACCTTGATCCCCATCCTTACATTTCCTACCCAAGTCCATTGGTGGAAACATGGCCACAGCTGCTCCTCTGAGAGCCTGGTGGGCTTATATTCCAGGAAGCTGGTGTGAGGGGCCCTGCAGGGCTGGCCTGACCTTTCCAGGCTACATTGTCTCTCATGCATCTGACTCCCCCCACACACACACACCATGCTGAGAAGAGAACCTTCCTGCATGACATCCCAGTGAAGTTCTGTGCATTGCTATTGCCAGACCATGACCTCTTTGAGCCATCCCAACCTTAGGCACTCAGTAAGGTCAGAATGAACAGCATCAGACTTTCCCAAACTTGCAAATCCTACAAATGACCTAGGACACTGTTAAAATGGGACTCCTGAACCACACCCAAATATAGGCTATTGACTCCCCAGGAGAAAGACCTGGATGGTTCCACCTACTGGCAAGTTTGGAAAATTATATCAACTTAACACCTTGGGGATTCACACAAGTCACAGGCTCAAAATTACAATCTACAGGCTCAAGAACCCCTGAGCTTTTGTGCTTCACTACTAGATATCCTCACAGAAACTTCATGGGGACTGAAGTCACAACAGTGGGCTACTAGTAGAACTGGGTCTCAGAACTCAGGTCTCCCAGACCCCAGCTCAGGGATCTTCCTCCTCAGTGCGGGTTCCTGGGAGGGCCTGAGAATGGGCCGGCTGCCTGAGAGCCAAGGCAGCCTAGAAAGGGCAGCAATCCACCCTCAGGATCCCCAGGGAGGCAAGGCCTGGCCCTGGCCCCTCATACCAACTTCCCAGGAAATAAGCCTGCCAGGGTTCTCAGCAGAGTAACTGTGGCCACGCTCCCACCAACAAACAAGGGGGGAATAAGAAATGAGAGAAGTGGGGATAAGTGTGGGCCAGGAGGGGACCGACGGGGGACTCAGCTCTCTGCACCACTGGGTCTCAGAACCCAGGTCTCAGGCACTCAGCTCTCTGCACCACTCTCACCTGCCACCTAGGCTTGCTCCTTGCTTCTCTGAAGCGGTCGGCTCTGTGCCTCTAGCAAGACAAGGAGGCACCACTCTGTGGTCACTTTTGCCCTCCTTTAGCTGAGGTCCCAATACTAACTGTCACCTTGCCATCAGCAACATACCCGTTTCCAAGATAGTGGCAGTGTCCAGTGCAACTGGCCGAGCAGGCTGGAGGCCCCTGCAGCTGCAGTGCCTGCCTGGTGAGGGGGTGCCAGGAAGGGGCATGGCACAGAGGGGGTGTGATTATTACATTCCAGGGTATTACTTTGCATATAGATATCATTATTCATTTCTAGAGTTACACTTTTAAGGCATAAGCATCAACAAAGAATTAAGAACATTTATATAAACATGGAATTGGTACTGCCCATGTAAATGCACATTCTGATTTTCCCTCAAAAATTTGGGCAAAAGGCACACATTATACATGGTAAAATACAGTATTTTAAAAGCTGGAACACACCATCCTTGTAATCTTCATTTCCCTTTCACCGAATATATTCACTAATGCAACAGTTTTCATTTTCTTTCCATAATATAAAAGAGAAAAAACTGACAACTATATTTTACAAGAAGAAACACCAAAATGTGGACTCAGAGACATTAGTACTCTAGACCAGAGGTGTACCTTTTTTTTTTCTCTGCCACACATCAGAAGACTACGAGTTGTCTCAGGCCACACATTAATACACAAACACTAACTAAAGCTGCTCAGCAAGAAAAAGGCCCGTGCACACTTTCTGTGACATCTAATACTACAGATGAGCAGAACAGTCCTCACAAGTCAGCACGTGGCCTTCAGCTTGCAAGGGGAACACCCCTGCTCTAAACTGCATAAAAGTCATCATGCTCCTATCTCTGAGAAATATAGTATAGCTTTAAGAATTTAGTAAACAACATACATTCTAAAGACAAAAAGCAAACATGGCATTCTCCTCCAGTGAGTCACTCACCTGAAAAGAATGAATTATGCAATGCTCCACAACAATCTGAATCTCCTTTTTCGCTTTAAAAAAGTGTGACATGGGCTCGGCACCTGTGGCTCAATCGGCTAAGGCGCCAGCCACATACACCTAAGGTGGCGGGTTCGAATCCCCAGCCCGGGCCCGCCAAACAACAATGATGGCTGCAACCAAAAAATGGCCGGGCGTTGTGGCGGGCGCCT